>JARHVA010000665.1:3005000-3087500 GCA_037957365.1 Torreya grandis | reverse complement strand
TATTGGAAATGGATCAGATTGAATTGGTAAGGATATTTTTATATTTTTAAATTTTATAGGACTTCCTCATGCATATATAGGAGGGAGTGTATTGTTAGGATAGTGAGTAGAACCTATAGGAAAATGCTTATTTCTGAAGAAGTTGAAATAGAAGATAAAAGTTACATTAGACCAAGTATGAAAACAAATGAATAGATATGATAGAGACTCATATTTTATGTCCATGGTGTTATATGGGTAATTTATATCTTTTGTGTCAACTATTTTGGTCACTCAAGTTGACCTATTGCTAAACTAGGTTAATAGTGAAACTAGTGAAAAAATCTAGACAAAGTGAGAATGAGTTTAGGGATATGTTGAAGAGGATTAGGAATATATAAAAATAATTTTGTCTATTATTTAATACATATAACTCATGTCCACATTCTCTAGATGCTTTGAATTTCATTGAAAAAGTTGATAGTGGTGTTCACAAGATGCACTATCTAGAGAAGATGTGATAGTGAAGGAGTATGATTCAAATATTGGTCAATATATCTTATATTTGACATTATACCTATATATATTTGTGTTTTAAGATATTTTAAATATATATAAGGATGATATTCATGCATCAGTACTTATTGACTATGTCTCCACAGGTGTTGGAAGTCATGTTAACCATGACTGTTTCTCAAGGTAGAATGATGTAATGTCCCTTTCTTAGGGGCTCCTTTTTCCGTCAAAAGCTCTGATACCACTGTAATGTCCCTTACTTAGGGGCTCCTTTTTTTCTGCAAAAGCTCTGATACCACTGTAATGTCCCCTTCTGATACCAGAACAAAAGCTCTGATACCACTGTAATATCCCCTTCAAATAGGGAATATATATAGACAAAAAGCTCTGAATTGCTTTTCTGATTATTCTAAAATTTTGTATGAAATAAGAAAAAATTGCAATTTTTGCAAAATATCTTCAAATAAATAAATCAACCACAATATAATATCTCAATAGCAAATCAAAGATCTTATCACTTGTTCAGATGATTACAATTACAGTCCTCTCTTATGCATATAATAGAATATGAAAATACAGTCTTGAAAACCTGGGCTCTTGCAAATCTGGGAATAAAATCTGGTTCTTGTCCGTCTCGGGTTGCTATGTCAACACACAGTTGCTATCATCGGTCGATATACTGCCAATGTCGGTCACTGATGGTCAGCTTCTCTGCCGACATCAGTCCTCAGTCGGCTGATGTCGGTCACTGGGGTGCCGATGTCGGTTCCTGTATCCCCTACGGCTCTGTCTGGCTCATGGCAAAATAGTACAAAATTGTGCAGATTGGTATGGATTCTGTACAGAAGCCAAATACTATGCTGTGGCCTATATTCTGGATCCCTGATCTAGAAATCTCTATCTGTATAAATTATTGAAGCAAAACATAAAGAAATAAATACCTGGAGTATCTGTGATAACTTCTGTGTGAAGTTATCTCTCAAACCTGTAAATCTCTATGATAACTTATATATGAAGCTATCTCTCAATTTGGCAATAGATCATCTGATATTTCACAGCCTCTGAATCACACACACTGAAGAGTTGACGTTCTCCAATGCAAATGGAATCCTGGAACCCTTGGCTCAGTCTTCACAGAAGAATTCTTCAATATCAAAATTAATAATCAATGCATAATCAATAATGGCCTCCATGAGAAACCCTTATACCCTCAAAAAGATGTGCTTGCCCTAATTAGGGTTTCTTAAATTAGAATTAGGGTTTTATAATTAAAAATAGGCTAAATAATTAATATTTGATTAAATCAATCAAATATTAATATCTCCCTCAATACATGTCGGATCCTTGAACCGGCTGAAGCTGGTGAATCAGGGAGTGATTCTGCACATGACCATACCATAACAAGGATGCTATGCTAAATGCTAACATTCCCTATATAATAGGAGCTCAGACAAACTTGCCCAAAAAAGCCCAAATGAATGCCAACTGTAAGAATTCTGCTAATCAAAGCCAAGTCAATCTCCATCATGACCCTCTATCCATCCTATCAGCCTACGAGGGTCGCATATTAGGCTAATCATCAAATCTGTCGATGTCCACTAAAAAAGGGGACATGACAATCTGCCCCTCCTGAAATTGCTTGACCCCAAGCAATCTCGGAACAAACCAATAAATCCACGTGGATCCTAAATATAGTTATGCTCTGCACTGCTATTAATCAATGCAAGTTCCTACAATATCCTCTCAAATATAACCAAGAGGGATCCACAATCAAACTGGTGAATGCAACTCAACCAATCTCTAAAATCACAACTACCCTAGATGTGTCGATACCACAGTCTGTATAACTTGGTACTACCAATTCCATCTACAAAAGATGGTGCCAATCCATCCCATAACTGATCCCTCTATAAAGGTGGCACAACCAACTGTACCACACTATCATCTGTGTGAGAAGAATCAATCTGGAAACTCAACTCCACTGGTATGCCAAACTCATCAGGACCAGGTACTCCCAAATCCTGAATATGTGTGTCAGCTCCAACAACATGTGCCTCAACAACCACTGCAAGGACATACTCACCACCAACACTCAGTGTACTAACATCTAAGTACACCTCCACACTCTGAATGCCAACATCAGACTCATCCTCATCTAATTTTGAAGAAGCTACTGCTGAAACTACCTCATCATCATAATAATCTCCAGCTCCCTCATCCTCTGCAACTAACTGAGAGTCCAAATCCTCATGACTAAGCTCGACCACATGTCTCTCAGAATCCTGGTGAGCCACCTTCATAGCCTCTACCTTAGGCTCTAAAGCCTCTACCTCTGACTCCTTAGAACTATCCTTCTATTTGAAATCTTCTGATTTCAAATCCTCACAATATGCCCATATTACACAATATGCCTTTCCCTTAGGCCTCAAATGACAACTGTGATTGGCATCATATGGATCTTTGTAGTATAAGCAAAGCTTTTTCCTACGTAGATCGTTAAGAGCCGCTCGATCCAAAGGTGTTGTTGCTGGGTTGGCCTTTAATACATTCTTAACAAACGTAGGCCGTGTAGGCCTATCGGCTGTCCTAGAATGGGCCTGCTATGGTCTTTAATTAATAGTAGCACTCCTGTTATCTCCTTGCTCCCCATTCTATCGAATAGGTGTGTTCATCCTCTTTACCATAGTAGTGAGTGCCTGTAGTGCCTGTGTCATCTCACGATAGACTTCTCTAGTGTCCTGATCATCATTATGCCTATGGCCCCAGTGTGGGCTACCATCATGTCTATCACTCATGATGATTGGCTGTTGTTCTATAACTTGAGTGCCCAGACCAATCTATCCAAACTACCCAACAAGATGGCAGGACATAGCTCTGATACCACTATAATGTCCCTTTCTTAGGGGCTCCTTTTTCTATCAAAAGCTCTGATACCACTGTAATGTCCCTTAATTAGGGGCTCCTTTTTTTCTACAAAAGCTCTGATACCACTGTAATGTCCCCTTCTGATACCAGAATAAAAGCTCTGATACCACTGTAATATCCCCTTCAAATAGGGAATATATATAGACAAAAATCTCTGAATTGCTTTTCTGATTATTCTGAAATTTTATATGAAATAAGAACAAATTGCAATTTTTGCAAAATATCTTCAAATAAATAAATCAACCACAATATAATCTCTCAATAGAAAATCAAAGATCTTATCACTTGTTCAGATGATTACAATTACAGTCCTCTCTTATGCATATAAAAGAATATGAAAATACAGTCTTGAAAACCTGGGCTCTTGCAAATCTGGGAATAAAATCTAGTTCTTGTCCGTCTCGGGTTGCTGTGTCAACACACAGTCACCGTCGTCAGTCGATATACTACCGACATCAGTCACTGACGATCGGTTTCTCTACCGACGTCGGTCCTCAGTCGGCTGATGTCGGTCACTGGGGTGCCGATGTCGGTCCCTGTATCCCCTACAGCTCTGTTCGGCTCGTGGCAGAATAGTACAAAATTGTGCAAATTGGTATGGATTCCATACAGAAGCCAAATACTATGTTGCGGCCTATATTCTGGATCCCTGATCTGGAAATATCTATCTGTATAAATTATTGAAGCAAAACATAAAGAAATAAATACCTGGAATATCTGTGATAACTTCTGTGTGAAGTTATCTCTCAAACCTGTAAATCTCTGTGATAACTTTTGTATGAAGCTATCTCTCAATTTGGCAAAAGATCAGCTGATATTTCACAGCCTCTAAATCGCACACACTAAAGATTTGACGTTATCCAATGCAAATGGAATCTTGGAACCCTTGGCTCAGTCTTCACAGAAGAATTCTTCAATATCAAAATCAATAATCAATGCATAATCAATAATGGCCTCCATGAGAAACCTTTATACCCTCAAAAAGATGTGCTTGCCCTAATTAGGTTTTTTAAAATTAGAATTAGGGTTTCATAATTAAAAATAGGCTAAATAATTAATATTTGATTAAATCAATCAAATATTAATATCTCCCTCAATGCATGTCGGATCCTTGAACCGACTGAAGCTGGTGAATCAGGGAGTGATTCTGCACATGACCATACCATAACAGGGATGCTCCACTGAATGCTAACATTCCCTATATAATAGGAGCTCAGAAAAACTTGCCCAAAAAAGCCCAAATGAATGCCAACTGTAAGAATTCTACTGATCGAAGCCAAGCCAATCTCCATCATGACCCTCTATCCATCCTATCAGCCTATGAGGGTCACATATTAGGCTAATCATCAAATCTGTTGATGTCCACTAAAAAAGGGGACATGACAAATGACAGTTCTGAGTGAGTGAGAATGATGAGTTGAAGAATTCATTTCATGTGAATATTTTATAAAGGTCTCAAATTTTCATGTGAATATATTTGTCTTCATGAGAAATGCCTATATAGATGTTGATAGTAAAAGATTCTTGACTAGGTTTTTGTAGAAGTGAGACAATTCTAAGTAAGCATATGAGAGTTGTTTTTTTGAGGTCTTATGCACTATTTTGTGAAATCCAATGGACATAGTCATGACCCTGAGGTCATAAAGGATTTGTTCATTTCATAAAGTTTCTATTCATGTGATTTTTTGGCAGTGTTGGCACTGACCAAAAGGTTAGTTTCATAAAACTCAATTGAAACTAATATTTTAGGGTTAATTTATTTACATTATCAATTTTTTAAGATATATAGGGGTTCTCTTTGATGACAAGACCTCGGTTAAAAACTAAGTACTACCACTATTTCCTCTAGGGGTTGTAGTATTTTATTACCTTTGAAGAATAAGAAGTAGTTATGGTTACATTTGTTGGAGATTGGGTGGTCTGTTGATTGAAGACACAGGTGTTAGTTAGATCAAGCTTACATATTTTGATGGATTAATAGGTGAAAATGTTGAAATAAGAATTTAGATTTGATGATGCCTTCAATTACAAGTTGTAGATAGACTAGGATGCAACATTATCCATGTAAGGCAGGTGAATATAATGTTTAGGTAGACTAGATCTAGATATTCTTTACTGGTTCATAATAATTGCATGTTGAGTAGGTACTTTCCAAGGGGAATAGATATATACTTTGAAAATGTAGGAGGAGCAATGCTGGAGGTTTTTATCAACCACATCAATAATAATGTTAAGATTCCTATATGTGGAATGATCTCTCAATATAATTAGGTGACACAAACACTTTACACATGCACATATTTGTTTTAAGATGTGAAATTAATTTAGGAAATGGAGTGGTGATGAATGTTACGTATGAACAAGAGGTTTAGAAGGAACGATATAGAGTGAGGAACCTACTTTACTTGGTGGGAAAATGTGGGAAGATTCTAGGATTCCTGTGTGGTTGGTACCTACACCATATGGGAGAATTCATAGTAGAGATGGGAGGATACATGAAAGAGGGGGAAATCAAATACAAATAGGAGGTGAAGGAGGGGATAGAGAGCTTTGTGTATTCATTCAATTCAATTTTCACTAGTGAAAATAGTATAAATAATCTTCTTCACCTCACACATTCGTAATTAATGCTCCATGTTATCATTTCTACACTGATGGTGAGTGATGGGGATGGAGTGTAGTGAAATATAGTGAGTCGTTTGTTTTTAAGTTTAATTTTAAATTATAAATTTAATTTTAAATTTTATGTTTAATTTTAAATTTTACGTTAAATTTAATTTTTATATGTAAATTTTAATTTTAAATTTGATAGCTATTTAATTGTTATTTATATGTTTTGTCTTTCTTTTTAAAAAAGTCTATCTAAAAATTATAATATTTTGATCATAAAATGGAATTTGAAATTTTTTATCCATAAAAAAATTTTGAATCAAAATTATTAAAATAAAAAATGATGAAATTATTAATTAATATAATATGTAAAAAAATTTAATTTTTTTAAATATTCCATAACACATTCAAATAAATATATTAACAATATCTGTATTAGTTAATAAACATGCTTTCTCATATTTTAAAGTGGTCGACTTGGAATCTATATTGATGTTTCTTAAATATGAGTTTTATAAATGATGTCTCTTTAAAACATATTTAAAAATAAATCTTTATCATTTTGTAGGTATTATTTAATTATTTCTTTGTTGTTTGTGCTATTTCTTTATTATTTTTTATTGATGTGTATTTGAATTAGTTTAATTATAATTATTGGTCGATTTTAACTCCCAAAATATTATTTTTTCACTCAGTTTTTATATAATTAACATTATACTATAATTTTTTTTAAATTAATTAAAATACATTTTTTAATGGAAAATTTTGAAAAATATTAATTTTTTTATTTAATTATAAAAAACAACAATCTCCAAACACTTAGTAAAATAATATACTAACATGTATTAGTGAGTAATATATGAACTCAATCTTGATATGTTATTTTCCAAGGTATATGTCACTCTTATGTAATGTTCATTTTGTCCAATTTTTCCTTTGATAATATGGTATGGCTTTTTAAAAATGACCAATATTTTCAGATGTGCATTGGTGATGGACAAATATTTTGTGCATGTTTTCAAATGTGTATTGGTGAATAGTTATAAGACAAGTCATGTGATGGACAAATATTTTATTCATGCTCTCCATTTTTTTAACAACTGAAAATACGTAATGTTAATAAGATTGTTGTTTTTTTACTTTATTGTACTATAGATGTGATGTGATTTCAAATCATAAAGGAATCCAATTTAGATTAATGTGTATATTGGTTCAAAATACTCAAAAATTATAGGATGACATTTCGTCACACTTAATATGACTAAGTTAAGGTTCGAAAGACATGGACCACTTTCAACTTCTAAAATAAGTGCATTTTATGGACCATTTTGAGTAGTGGAGTCTATTTTGGTCCTTTTATTATTATTATTATTATTATTATTATTATTATTATTATTATTATTATTATTGGAAAATTATGAGAATATCAAATTTATAAAAAATATTATAAATGTTTTTTATGTTTTAATAATTTTGTTGAGATATTTTAAAATTAATCTATGTTGAAATTTATTAAAAAATAATTATTTTATGTGATAAAAGAATAAAATTATTTTTTCTTGAAAGAGGAAGGGATATGAAATATAGGAATAATTTTTGATGTAAAAACATTTAGATTCATAAATTATTTTGCATCATCCAAAAAAATAGGTTTGGATTATTATACACACTTTTGTACATTTTTGTTGTGTTTTATGACTTGTAATTCTTGTGACCACTTGAATGTGTGAAATAAAATCAACATAAGTCAAATAACATTGACAAGAGCTCCACAAGGAAATTACATATTTGAGGGTTGGTTTTAGTCATGTTTTATAAGTTAGATTGACCCTTTTAGGGAAGCATGATGAAAGTGTCTTTATAAATAGGGGTAGTTTCAAAACAATTGCTTAAGTTGGTGGTTGTTACACAACTACCACAATAATTTTATAATTGCCAATGTGTAGACACCAACGATTTTGTCCACATGGTATTTTATACTATTATTCTATAAAGAAAATAAATTTGTAATGTGTTTTAACATCTGTAAAATTAGAAATATCAAAATGTTAATGATGTAAAATATTCAATATTCTGATTTTGAAAATTATTGAATATGGAAAACTTATATTTTTAGAAAGCACAAGGAATAAATATACATAGATTGCATATAAATACATGTCAATTTTTCTCATTGTCTGATAGTGAAAATCAGAAGAAAGGATGAGTGTATATGTTCAAGGTCATAATCAAGAACAAAAACAAAATATGTACATGTCTGCTATAAGAGGACGACGACACAATTAATTCTATTCCATTGACTATAAAATTATCTCAATTGACTATGATAGTCTATTGACATGAAAAGAAAAATAAAACATAATATTAGAAATGATAGATCAGAAGCAAAATAAAATGTATGTGGGCATAGTCACTGTAAGTGGATAGTAGTATAGTGCATACAATTCCATTGACTACAGACTTGTCTCAATTTAATTTACATATAAATTAATATTTGTGCATGGTGTGCCTATAAATGATGAGGAATATGAGATATCACAATTAGAGTTTGGTTGTGCATAAATCATTGTTTATATTCTATTTTCTTTAAACCCCTTAGTGTGTTTAATAAATTGAAAACCTACAAGAAAAGGGGTGAGTGTAATGGGGTAAGTTGAAATCAATCACCCCCTTTATGATTGATTGTTACCTATGTATCAAATTTTCCAAGGAGGGAAATCAAACCCACATAGTTATCCCACCTAGAGTGAATGTGCAATTTTTACTCCTTTGACTATATGTATATAGTCAAAAGATAGATTTAGTATTTGATAATGATATCTCTTGACTTGATTTATAGTGTTTTTTACTTCGCATGAGTCTACTCCTTGTGAATGATGCAAACTTTGTGAATAATATGTAATATTTGATTAATGTGCATAAGTTTATATGATTGAATCAGGTGACTGGCAAGTGGGGGAAATTATTGACACTTGATATGTATTTATGGGTGAATATTTTAGTAATTGCATTTAATTAAGCATAACAAAAATGTAAAAAGACCTAGGATATTGATTTCAAAATTTGAAACTAGTCATTATTTGACATGGAATGTGACTGACCTAAATGGACATGGGCACACTTCAATCATGTCTACTTATCATGGAATTGTATAGGTGGACCAGGAACACATGTTATTTATCAATGTGCCCAAGTGAAGTGTGCCCAAGTGACATGGAATGTGACTGACCTAAATGGACATGGGCACACTTCACTTGGTCCCCTCTATCCCATTTGCACCAATTGGTATCACAAAAAAATTTTCCTTATTAGGTTGTGTGTGTTTTTTACTCTTATTAAGTCATTGGAAAGCTATGAAACTAAAGTTTGAATTTGGGTGAAGATATGGCACACAAAGGTAATCCCACTTGAAGGGTTGTAAATCAAGATTTTAATATCAAGGGCACCTATAGCTATAAACCTGATAGATATAATGAGAGGAATCACAACAATATTGGTTGCCATCAATACAATATAAATAAGAGGAGAACATGATGAATATGTGAGTGATGATGAAAGAACAACATGTCAAGGGGATGAAGCATATGAGATATTAGGTGAACTAGAGAGTATATTTATAATATTTTTTGAAAATTTAGTTAGTAATCCAAAGTTGGATACTCCTTTTTATATTGAAAACTTGAGCCCCAAGGAGATCATAGAATGGATCGTGGATATGGATAAATAATTTGATAATGAATCAATGAAGGATCCCAAGAAGGTGATTTTTTTATTATACAAAGTTCAAAATTTAGGAATACTTATGGTATGATCATGTGTATTTGGAAAGAGAGATAAGAGGAAAAGATATAATCAAAACTTTGGAAAAGATAGTCAAAAATCAGAAAGGTAAATTCTCACTTTCATATTATCAACTTTATTTATTTAAGAAGTTGCATAATTTGAGACATAATGAGTTGAATGTAAAGGAGTATATAGAATATTTTTATATACTTTCCATTAGAGTTGTTCATATAAAATATAATAAAGTTAAATTTTTAATATATGTAAATGGACCTCATATTTCTATTTCAGATGAAATAGGAATGTTCAAGTTGAATTCAGTTGATGAATCATATTAAGAGGAAGAAGAAAAAACAATGATGGAAGAGAACACACTAATGAAGGTGAAGCAAGCACTTCAAAAAATAAGATTTAGTCCTGAAGAGAAAGAGTTTATTCTTATTTTGGAAGAGGATACTTCGGAAGATGAAGAGGTGGTTGATTCATGGATATATATTTTGAATATATAAAATATGTTGGACATATATAACTAATGATTATCTTAAAATATTTCAAAATAACATCAAGAGGGATAAAGCAAGCAATCTTGTTGCTCATGTAGATGACGATATTATTGTGCCTCCAACACAAACCAAAGATCCAAAATATGGCAAAGCTCTAGAAATTGTTATCAAAACCAACCAAGAATGAAGATGAACCAACAAAAAGAAATAACTAATTCCATATTATTTTCAAAGTAGGAGGCAAGTTTTTAAAATTAGTTATTGATATTCTAGTAACATAAATAAATTGGCTTAGGAAAATGTTGAACTAAAATATTTAGTTTATCCAAACCCATAAAAATTTCTTGGTTTCTTAAGGTTATCAAATATTAGTGAATAAGCAATATATGTTAGTTTTTAGACTATTTCGTATAAGGATGATGTGTTGTGTAATATTATGGGCATGGGCATATGTCATGTTTTGTTGGGATGACCATGGTAGTTTGATAGAAGAGCAATGCATTAGGGTAGAGTAAAAAAAACAAAAAAAAATTACAAGATGATGTGTGAACAAAAGTAAAAATAATCATTCATATTTACAGTTAAGATATCAATAGTTAAATTTATCTTGAATAGGTTGTAACATCGATGTTATCCATGAAAATAAAATATTATCATCATAAGTTTTAGTGGTATGAATATATACATTGAATCTTGGCTTGAAATACATTGCATTAGCAAAAACACTTTTTATCTTACAAAGAGAAATTTTATTGAATGAGAAAGAGTTACAATCCATGGTGAGAAAATGCTTTCAAATAATTATAAAGTGATGATGGAAGCATAACTTATAAATATATCCATTTTGATGAATATGTAGATGTGTCTCCTAACACCAAATATTAAATTAGAAAAGCATACAAGTATGTGTTAATCTACATTTACTTTCTTCCACATTGTACTAGAAAATTCCATTGAAAAAATGTAATGAAAGTATGTATGTTAAATCAAATTCACTGATATTTCAAAATGAAAATTTTGTAACATATAATGATTATTTTATAGATATAGAATTGTAATAATATAAAAATATTTAACATGACAGATTGAGCTTGTTGGACCTTGGAAAATGAGAGAATATTTTTAGAAGGTTGTGTCATGATGAAAGAAAAATAAATAATATGGAAATAAAATTCTACTTATATAAAATAAATATGTAAGATATTTGTACCACACATAAGTTATAATGTTTTTTATTATTAAGGGTGGTAAGATTGATTGTCAAGGAGATCAAACAACATCCATTTCTAATTCTTCATTATCATAATATATATATATATATATATATATATACACTGTTTTTCTATTCTATTAATAGAATTATATACTTTCCTTGAGTCTTAAAATTTTGATATATTATAAGTATTCTAATTAATTTTATGGGTGTTTATGATTATTCAATGTTTCAAAAACATTTTTTAATTCTTGTTTAGGTGGTTTTATTAATATAACTCTGAGTCTAATTCCATTTGTTCTTTTCATGGAGTTGATGGAAATATAACAATTGATTTTGTCACATAGGAAATTATTACAAGTTTGAAAATATACTTTCTTTTTCATTGGTTGTTAATAAATACCAAATTCATGGTTATTCACCTCAACTACTTTTATCCATATAATAATGCCACTTTGAGTAATCGTTATTCCTCCTTATACCATGAAAAATTTAATATCTATTCCTAATAATTTATACAATATATTAATATATAAGCCTTTTAAATCTTCCCTTAGAATATTATAATCATCAAGATCATTAACATAAAATATTTAACTCCATAATTATCATGTTCATTCTTTGGTGATTCCAATTTCATATAGAAATAATATTAATGTTTTATTCTTTGTTTTTATCTACTTTTATACATGTAAAATGCATAAAAACTATTTTTATATCAACTTATTTTTTTTAAACAAATATAGTAATACAATACTATTGAATGTTTTGAACTAATTGGTGAAGAAGCTCATAGTCCCTTTTATAAATATAACACCCTCTATAGAAAACTAATTTTGTACAACAACCATTTCATAACATTTTTGTCATGTTTTAGTACACTTTCTCTACTTGTATATATTTTCTTATTTTCAAACAACTTTTAGCCCATAATAGAATCTATCTAGCATCGATTCATCTAGATAGCCTTATTTTCATGTCATATTTTTTCGTTGTCATCTTCAATATCATAGTCATCTATTCTTTGAGCAGTCTTATCTCTATTATAAGCCTATTTTCCTCCTAGGTCAAAAATGGAAGCCATCCAATTTTACCTGATATGAAATCAGTGAACTATAAATTATATCACATTTAGTATTTTGGATCTTTCTCACCTTGTTCTTGATTTCACGTGCCTTAAATTTTTCTTATTGTATTTCCTATAGTCGATCTGTCTAAATCATCTCCTAAATAACTCTCTATAAATAAATCAAATCTAATCCATTTACTCTCCTACACATCATTTGCTTCACTCTATTGAGAAAGCTTCCCTAAGATTGAGCCATTTATTGATTCCATTTATTCCTACACCTATAAAGGATCTTAGACAGTGACTCTACATAGAATCTACATCATTTCCATGTCTTGTGCCATTATCAACTTATGTTAAAATTAGGTTTATCATGTAAAATATAGTTGAGTATGATTATCTAGGAGAGGAGGTGAAGCCCTTACTCTCACTAGTCACCATCTTTTCACACACCTTCCCATGAATTTTATAATTAAAAAGGGAGTAGAGTTTTAGGAACCTTCTTACACACAAGTTAATATAGAAAAAATAAAATAAAAAATATGTACATATATGAAATAATATATAAATATTTTATTTAAATAAACAAAACACACAACAAATTCTATCAGACCTTTTTGAGGAGGAAACCTTTATTGAGTAAAACTCATTATTAAATATTCAATAGTTGAACCTTCCTCTTAAAAAATATATCTATTTAAACTAATCTAATAAATATAAATACTACTTCTCATATATGTTGGATAATTAAAAATAACTTAATAGGTAAACTTAAAAAGCATATGTATCTATGATTTTATTAATAACACCTAATACAAAATAAAATAATTAGGATGAAGGGGTCTTAACTTGTAATGTCATGCCCAAAAATGACACAAAAAATACACGCAAAATAGGCCAATTTGTTTTGAGAATGTAAAATGTGCATCCTACATAGTTTCATTACCCATTAACTATCCAATAATGTGTCATGACATGCACAATGTGTCCAAGAAAAATCACATGCCAAAATGACATGGATTTCAATGCATAAATGGTTACACACTCGTTATGCTACCTTGGAATCCCTTGTTGCTTTAATTGGCTTACAATCTATCAACAAGGCTATAAATCTTTAAGCCAACCTAGAAGTACTTATGACCCCAAGGCCAAAAAGTAATGTTTCATTAATGTGAGGTGGGTTCAATCAACTCTTGGCTCAACTACACTAACTCTTCACAGTGGTCAAAAGCATCACAAAGTGAATCTGGCCAATCATAGGGCTCAATTAAAACTTAAGTTATGAAGGAAAATCAAATTTATGGATAGGTCTCAACTAAATATTTTATAATCACCATATGACCTCAAAAGTGGTCTATAATATCCTAAATAAGTCTGTTGAGGATGGAACACTCCATCTCAATTGTTGGATTGATTCAACCTTAGTCATTAGACCTAGTCAAAGGTGAATAAGCCTTAGAAATCTTTATGAAAGTAAATAAAGAATTCCAAATAGAAATTAAGTCAGAGTTCTAATTTTTTAATATAAGGAGGAGGTGTTGGAGGATGAATTTTACATAGTCATCCCTCCTCTTCTTCCTCCTCCTTGGACAACTATAATTAATGGAGTCTACAATATTTTGAACTAAAAAAGACATTTTTTATTTGAAAATTATAGCTTAATAAGAAGATGAATGAGGTTAATTTATATATACCCATTCTCATGGAAATATTCTAGGAGATCTCAGTCTCCTATGGTTTCCAAAATGGTCATGGGAGCTTCAAGTTCCTCTACGACCATTATTGTCTGCCACAAGGTAAAATATATCAACAAATTTAATGTTTAGTTTTAAATATTTATCTCATGTTATTTTTAATCCAAAAAAATATGGATCTCCTTTTGGAGCAACCTGATCCAAGTAACCAAGGGCTCATGACAAATGATAAGGTCAACACAGGCTTTCCTATAAAAAACATGCACATAGGGAAGCGTATAGAGTTTCATGTCGTAAAAATACTTTCATAAAAAAAAGGAAAAAATGATGGGGTTAACTTTTGGATACCACTACTTACAAGCCATTAGATATTTTAAATCATGGGAACAAACCTAAGTATACTTTCTTGCTAATGAATTCTAAGCATACCTGAGATAAAATAGTTATATCTTGAAAATCATGCATCTCTAGGTTTCAAGAATCACACCATGTGGAATAGAAAAAAATAAATTTTGGGGTCTATTTTGGGGTCACCCTACCTCTAGGTCACCAAGTTATCACAACTGATTGTAGAAAATTAGGTATAAATAACTACAAGGGTTCTAGTTTGAAATTGTTATAAAATTTTGTAACATCCATAGGTTTCTTAATCAAATGATAATTAAATAAAATAACATTCATTTTTTTTAACTTTAAAACTTAATTTATATTTAGAGATGGCTAACAGTCAATGTATTTTGACCACCCCATTAGAATAAAGTAAATTATGGGGAGACCATGAGGTTTCCCCCACCAACATAGTTTTGTTTTTATTTACATCTATCTTAAGACATTGAAATCCTCTAACACCTTAGGGTCATTTTCACATGTCGTGCAATCACATGGATGACCTACCCTCTACGAAGTGGCCTATGCCCTCTAAAAGGGATCATGTAAACAAAAAACTTAACCCCACAAAGGTAGAATTAAAATAAAAATAAAAATAAATAAAAATAAAAATAAAAAGCATTTTTGTTACATCCTGATTCCTCATCATAAATACTTGATAGATTATCAATGGATATCTATAACTATCAAATTCAGATATGGCTATTTTTTACTAAGCTTGAGATATATGATATTATGGGATAGTAAAATATTGCTTAGATACATGATGGTACATGATTTATTTATTGTGAGTTAACTATATTATATGCATTTAAATTTTGAGCATACTAAAATGTTGTTTTAGTTATATTTTATGTTATATGTTCATCATGTTCAATAATATGCTTTATTCTCGAGTACCTAAGTTCCCAAGTGGTTTCCACATAAGCCAAATTTTTAGTTTTAGAGTGTCTTTCATACAATCCTAATCCCCATATTTTTTGAGTTGGCCAACATTGGCCTAGTTTTTAGCATACATTAAGATATCCAAATCACATTGTCAGATTTCGAAATCATTCATGGGATTCAAGAGCCATCTAATATGACATACTTTTTCATACTGATATTATTTCATAGATTCATTTCGTGGGGAAATGATGTAGCCTAAGGGCCATCCTTTGTATTCTGAAGCCACTTATTTAGAAGGATTAGACACATAGTCCAAACATTGATTAGTACATGCATGATCATATAGATTCACTTAGTAGGCCATGATGGAGCCAAAAGGCTAACCTTTGTGTTCATAATCCACTTTATGGGGAATTGATAACTTAGCTCTCTTCATGATATAACTTTTGGTATAACATCATCTAGCACATCTAGCACATCTAGCATTACTTAACCTTACTCAGTATCAAAACAGGTTTTGTATTTGTTCACGTACCTAATGAGGTGTATTTATTCCTCTCTCTCTCTCTCTCTCTCTCTCTCTCTCTCTCTCTCTCTCTCTCTCTCTCTCTCTCTCTCTCTCTCTCTCTCACCTAGATTTGTTCATTCTTGTTTTATATTTCATATAATAAGAATTGATCTACTATTTTTTTTCTTTTCATAGATTCAAATTTACACAACGTGCTCTCTATGCAATATCCAATACTACTCAACATTACACAAGCTTCATGGGATTCACCTTTACAAGTAAGTTCAAGTATGTTTTTTATTTTCCTCTTTCCTAGTATTTCACTTAGATACATCACTAGAATAAAGGTGGGGTAAATGTAGTCATATAAAATGAAAAAAATGGTAACTTAAGCATGGCTAATGACACCCAAGCCTTAGGCCCTTATTTCTTGCTCTTTAGACCCTCTCAGGCTTATTTTCACCGATTCCCATTCATTCTTGGCCTTCTGGACTTGAATCCAATTGAGATAGGACCCCCTCTTCATGATTAATCCATCCCCCTAGTTCTCATCTACCTAGGATAATAGCACCAAATTTGGACTAAAGTATTGGACCCTAGGGTGTCCTCTTTCGAGTACTCCTATCTAATCATAATTTGAGCCCAGTTTACCATTTTTACCTGATTCTTCTTGTTCATTATATCAACGTAGTCCTATTTAATCTAAATCATGACCAATAGATCCATATAAAATCCCATTCAAAGATAATTTGGAAAGGTCTGGAAAATATCACTCAAGCAAGCAAGAATACAAGCAAGACCACTCAAGCAAACTTCCTTATTATTTGCATATAACTAGCCCATACATTTTCAATCTAATTCAAGTCTTTAGACTAGTCCCTATCCATCTCAAGCATACCTATTTTTAGCATTTCTTACATATAATTCACTATTGCACCAAAAAATCTTAAAGGGAGAACTACATATGGCTTGATCCCTCCTTAGATTATTGGTATGTAATCAGTGTGCCCACACATAGGGTGTGAAGCATGTCTAGTGCATCTTACACACACTAACCACTTTTACCCATTTTCTAAAGTGTCTTTCAATTGTATAGAATATACAAGTATACAAATAATCAGCTCTCTATAGGGATCTCTATTGATAGTGAGGCCCTAAAAATTTGTGCACAGGCTCACACTGAGCAGATGAAAAAAACCCAAATAGCTTAGTTCTTGAAACCAAAAGTGTCAAGGAAGGACTATAGCGCCAGAGCCTAGGGTGTCTAGTTTTAGCACTTTTGTCCAATAATATAACAAAGTTTAAGAACCTATTTGTAACAATGTCCCAGTCTTACAAAAAAATTTCCAAACCCTCTCTCAGTCAGAATAGTCCAGAATAAGATAAGTTTGATTTTCTCTCTCTCATTACTATTTTTAAAAAATGTCTAATTGTAATTTAAATTCAAAAATTAGTAGATTTAATTAGGAATATTATTTATTGATTTCTCCTACCATAATCATTTATTAAATAGGAATAAAACTCCATTATTCCCAAAAACAATAAATCAATATATATGTTTAAAAACTTTGTTTAAAAAAAGACTGTTATGCCTATTTATTACAAGGGGGCATCATAATTAAGAGAGGAAAATTTCAAAGAGATAAAGAGCCATAGAGGACATAGAAAAGCACAAAAAAAGGGTTAACAAGGATGAATAGTCATAGAAAAGATTTTTAACCTGCCAAGTAGGCACTTATGCTTGTGCCAAAATTCTTGATTTTTTATGAGAAATAATTTATTCATTATTGAATCAAAATTGACATGAAATATTGATCTAGGAATCTCTATTAAAACTGAGTAAATACTAAGAATGTTGATAGTCCTACACAAACTTTGAGCCATTCCCAAGATATTTAATTTCAAAAAATCTACAGAGTAGATATACATGCTAGTATATATAAGGGAAATATGGATATATTGACCACATATTAGTAAAATAAAAATACATGTTAATATATAGTTAGTAAATACTTGTTTGGGTAAAAAATGGATTACCCAACACCAAAACAATGACATCTATAGATATGGATAAACCCTTGATAAATCCCCAAACCGTCTAAAGATAGGTTACTATGTTGATCTGCAATATTAACTAGAATATTAATTATGTATTTATTCTTTTCCTTGGCATCTTGACCAAACATGCAATGAGAAGAATAAATATTATTGCAGAATAAATATTTCAATGAATCAAATTTATTGTAGGCAGTGTTTTTTTATCAAGTGCAGTGACTTGTGTTTATGGGAAATAATTTAAATATATTAACATATTCTATTAATAGAGTGATATATATATATATATATATAATGAATTAATTATACAATAACTTACAATTTAACTACTACATCGATTTATATAATAATGCCATGACTGAATTATTTATTGTAGCATTGTATACTCCCGACTGAGTTAAAATATGTACTCATTAATTAGATAATTTGTACAAGGATGATGTTTATTAGTATGGTCACTGTAATCCATTGTATGAAATTACTACTTGTATGATTTCTCTTTTATGAATTCCTATTTGTTGTATGCATAGTTTAGGAGTTCACTGGTTTAATTAAAGATTGAGTTTTATGTTAGGCAATAACTCTTTTTTGAAGAAGGCATCTTATGTTTCAAAATATAATCTCTCTCACACACACACACACACACACACACACACACACACACACACACACACACACACACATCTCTGTGTGTGTGTATATATATATTTATATACATACATATATGTATATACACATTTATATATACATATACATACATATATATATGTATACATATACATACATATATGTATATACACACACACATATAATTCATATTAATAACTAGTTTCACACACTCCCTTGTAACACATTAATATTCACCATATATAGCATCTTTAAGAATAATAAGGCATATTTGCCACATATAGAATTAATATAGACAAGGGCATATAAATGGTAGTCTCTAGTGTCTAGAGTATTTATCTTATACTCATCTTAAATGTAACCATATATACTGATTTGGAATCATATGGAGAAATAATTTTTGTTAGGATGATTTCTATTGATTTCCATATTTTTTTATAAATCAAGAGAAATCATATTTTTTGAGTTAACCTATGACATTATGACAACAAACACACACACACACACACACACACACACACACACACACACACACACACACACACACACACACACACACACACACACACACACACACACACACACACACACACACACACACACACACACACACACACACACACACACACACACATACACACACACACACACACACACACATTTTGGCAGACTTGTAACACATTAAGGCAAATATATATTGTCATATACTATAATTATTTATAACATGCATGTGTGGTAGACTTGTAACACATTAAGGCAAATATATATTGCCATATACTATAATTATTTATATCATGCATGTGTGTGTGTGTGCATGCACATGTGTGTGTGTGCATGTGCGTGAACATGTGCATGTGGCTATGCATGCACCTTTTTGTGTGTGTGTGTGTGTGTGTGTGGGTGGGCAGTAGAGATATTAATATATATTTTTTAGCCATGATTGAACAAAGCATTACTATATGGGATATTTATTAAATTAGTCAAAAAGATAATGTTAGCATTTAGGATGAATCAAGTTTGGGGATGATTATTTATGCTTGCCATAGGAATAATTATTGAAAGGATTGTTCCATCTAGATGTGATGCTAGTGGTGAAAAATTAATGGAATGACCTTGCCCATCATACATTTTTGAATGGTAATGACTAGTCATATTAAATCCATTTTTTTCCTCGATAATTTAAGTACTTTCTCCTTAAAATTATGATATTATTGTTAAGTTTAGCCTATCAATAGAGTTATATTGACTGAGTAATAACTGAGAATCATAAAAGATAATTATATCATTTATATTGTGGAGTATATTTAAGTATAAAGGAAATAACACATCTAAAGGGTAGGAGTAATTTTAAGGGTTTAATGAATATTGGGTATGTCAGGAAGTGCACCTCTAAGATGTTGGCAAATATAAACACATTCAATCATGAGATCTTGAGAATTAAGAATCCATCTCAACATAAATGTAAACTTATAACCAAGTGTAAGGTTATGTTTATATAAAATGTAGTTAAAATATAAGAGATTTTAGTTTTATACATATAACTAACCTTGATATAATATTTACATATCATTGGAATACTTGTTATGATGTATATTTCAATGTATCAGTATTCATATATAGGAACTATGCCTATAGTTAATTGAATCGTTAATAGGTCATAAGGTGTTTGTGGGATTTGGATTATAACCATATTAAAATAGTCATCTATGAAAAGTGGAATGAGATGTTTAAGTAAATGTTATAATGAGTTATGAGTTCTCTATTTCCCTACAAATGATTGATTGGATGTTAGTTATATGTATTTAGTATTGAATACTTGTGTGTAGTACAAGTTATAATAAGTATAAATGCTTGGTTATATCTAGCATATAATGATTTATCATGATGCATGCTTATAAGGTATGTTTCTTTGAATGTGAGTATGTAGTATAAACTTATGGTATACCAGGTGGTATAATATCTTACTTACTTCATTGTTAATATGTATGTGGGTAATTTTGATTTTGAAATCATAAATCTGGTTATATGTTTTTATGTAGTTGTGAACTATGATAGTATGGGATATCATAGATTACTATAGTATAAAGTTATGTTGTACCCAGATGGTAGATACTATAATATTGTCTAAACTCAAATCTAAATTTGATTAATTAGATGTATGTATGAATAGTATGTTTGTGACAGTAGTAAAACTTAATGTATGCATGTATATAAATTTAAGAGTTTAATAGATGCTATGATATTTTAATATTGTGTTCCATGGGAACTGTGACTTGCTTTATTATATCTAGTTATTTAAATAAAGGCTTATGTTTCCATGTATTTATGACTACTTTATAAGACTAATTGTAGAAAATTAGTAGTTATATTTCAAAATATTAGACTATGATAATATGGTTATCATAGGGTGTAGTATGTTTGGAAATTAAAATTTGAAATATATAGTTAATGTGTATTGACTTAGGTGGTATAAACTATAGTCATTATTTATAGTATGGGATAGAAAATAATGTAAGATTCATTCATACGTTTGACATAATAAATGTATGCTTTGATTATTTCTATGTTTAGCATGTTACTTGATGTGTTTGCTAGTAGGATTTAAATTCAATAAATATTTTAGTTGAATTTTATTTGACCAATCTGCATTGTTAATATAGAGTAAGGAGTGAGATAGACTTCACTGGCTTATTAGTATCATAGTGATAGATGAAGGCAATCTGATCAAGTGGTGTGTATGAATTTGATTGATCTATATATTGTTATTATATATTATTTTTAAAACTTTGAGTTGAAGTATGTTTAGTGATACATTATCATTTCATGAGTATGATTTACATGTTTGTGCAATATCTTTCAATAGAATGTTCTTTTATGATACACTGCATGTTTAGTTTAGAAAGCATACATCACACGGGTACTTGCTTATCTCTATGGATTATCACATCGTCACTATCTATTCATCCATGAAGGGAGGGCCATTTACTCATGGGATTAGTGTGGGGGATAGTTGGTATGTGGTTGGTGTGGAAAAATGCTTAGATGATGCTCTCCCTCTTCATAGTAGTACTACTGATTGAGATGACACTTGAGATTGCCACATATACTTGAGTTTGGGAACTGTGCTTTAGTAAATCCATGTATCTTTTATGTACATTATATTGTATTGTACTTATTATTGAATAATATAGTGATATATGTAATTAATTATTATTCTATATTGATAGTTTACGTTGTAGATTTGTATCACTTATGGTTGAAGTTAATATAATTAATTTCTATATTTGCATTTTGATGTGCTCTCATGATATTATAGATCAATTATGTGTGATGTAATATGCTTATTTCTATTATCACACTTTGAGTATTTCATATGGTCTATATATATTCTCATGGTGTAATCTATTTTTTATATATGTGTTTAATTTAGAAAAACATCATTTATTTCTAGTTCTAGTAGGGTTTTTACAATTTTGGACAAACCAAAGGTCCAAAAATTATGAAATGAATTACGTTAGGGTATAAAAACATAGAACTACTTGATAAAATTATTTTTAACCTTCAACTAAATCAATTATCATGCCAATGAAATATTAAAAGTGTAGGCAATTTCTCAAGGAATTATAATGAGTTTTAAGACTAGAACTTCAAAACATAATTAAAATTGATTCATACATTCTAGAATTATGGATCGTCTATTGCATAATTTTACTAACTATGCCTATTTTAAAAAAATATGGGAATTTTGGAGACTTAGGTAACATTTTAATAGCTTAAAAATTATCTAAACATATTTATCTTTCATTGGCATCATTCTCACTAAGTAATTGATGATTTCAAAGGAAAATACCTATTAATTTTTATAATTGTAAAATTAAAAATAACTAAAATATCCATAAAATAATGTATTAATAGGTTTTCAACAAAAAATATTCCCTCAAATTTCCCTTTTACCACTGATACATCTTTTACAAGGAAATCACCAATATCAAGTGTTATACAATATGAGTGCTAATTAAAAATTTCCCATTTAAAATAATACATAATTTCAATGACTTAATATAAATTTTGTCCAGACATATACATGTTTTTAACTAAAATAAATACAAATATATTTTGGCTCTCAAGTATCCAAAATAGTTAATTATAATATATATGCAACAAGTGATCAAATTGGTCTTCTCATGGTCTCCATGTGCAAACCGTAAAGCTAACTGAAGGAGGGAATCACCTCCCAAAATTTTACATCATCAATAAATTTCCCTAGGCACCCCCAAGGCTAATCCTCCCATATTTGGGCATATACACATCATGGTTTAAGTAAACAAGTTGGTAAAGGGGGTTTAGGAAATAGCCATACTAGGCAATGAATATTCACTAGAAAAATACGTCTAGGAACAACACTCATAAATGAAGTAAAAAAATTAAAAAATACTCATTAATCCCAAGATATAAATTCCTTTAGTCACTCATTTTTAGAAGATAATTTACACTATCTACACTTGGAGTGTAAGGATGATAACTTTGGAAACATTTTTTCCTAAACCCATGGAGGGATGCATACATAACAATTCAACACAAACTAATTTGGGCAACATGAAAAAATCAATTAAGGATAATATAAATGATGAAAAAAACATCCAAAAAATGTATAGTGGATGCTACATATCTAAGATAACAAAAAATTCAAAACCACATGGTGGCCTTAACACAAACCATAGAAAATAAGTAAATGAAGCGGTAAGCCAAATGGCCTTAGCACTCTTGAAAAATGAACTTGAGTATGGAAAATATAATTTAAACAAGGATATGTTGAAATTATAATGGTTAAGGTAACATGCCATGGCTCCTCCTCATGAATCCCTTCAAGAACTCCACTTTTTGAAGTCTTCAACACTAGAAGCTTCTCTTCCCTATGCTCCTCTTCCAAGATTTTCTTTTTCTTATCTGCTTATTTTTTTTCTAATATTAAAAAATGAGAAAAAGAGTGCTTAAAAATAAGGATTTAATTCCTAATATATACATTAATCATCCCTCAAAAATTCAATGTGAAGGAGTCATGTGTCCCTTCTTATCCCTTGGATTTAGGTCAACAAGACTTCCCCCTTCTTAACTCTACTTACAAGCCCATGTAAGAAAACAAGCAATCCCATGAATTAATAAATGATCTCTCTATATCAAGACATAAATGACACATAGGTTTCCTCTAAATTACTCTAAGCTTTTATGGAAGACCTCCCAGCCTTCCTGTTGGTCCAAGGACACCAAAAATCAACTTAAAATATTAAATATTCACTTTAAGACATTCCAAAAAGTTGGTCTAATGCATCCATACAAATTTTGAGTCACTAAGGGCCACTTAAGTTGATAAACATAATTAAATAATTAAATGCAACTTTAAAATAACACTTTTAAGGTTTAGGAAATGAATTTTTGAATAATGTCCAAAGGTGAATAGTGTAAAGCGGCTCAAGAACATTAGCTCTTCTAACTAGGTCCAAATCAAGGTATAAAAAGTGGTTAGGGTCATAATAAGGTCAATTAGATGTTTCACCACTCTATCTATGATGTGCTCATGCTTGGCATAGTCCTAGTTCCCTCGTTGGACTCCCTTGCCACCTGCATAATATTTCACATATAAAATTTCCCTACCCTAGAAGTTGAAGCTGCAAGATATAAAAAATACAAGTGATCCCAATCCACAAGACATAAAAAAATCATATATAAGGCATCACATATAAATGGTGACACTGATATTGATCATTTTAAACATATGCATATTCTAAATACATGCTTACGAATAAAATATCTAGTAGTATAGAATCAATCTCATCAAAATGGACAACAAAAATAGCACAACTAACTGATATCAATACACATAATTATAATCTAATATAAGATTAATTATTCTTGAGTAAATAAATCATAACATATCCTAACATATAAAATCTATGTCCTAGTCCCATGGACTCAATAACGTCTCATGTCTGACCAACACATTCATCACATCTCAACGTGACGTGTATAAAACCAAATGTTGAATGATAAACAATATGAATTTTTTTTATTCTCACATTCCTCCCACTATGTAGATTTTATTAAATATAAAATACACCAATTTTTATAAGGCAAGTAAGAATGAATAATAGTCATCAAACAACTCAAGAAAATTAATTCAACCATAAAATTGTCTTTCTTGTGGAACATGGAAGACATTAATCATAAAAACCAAAAAATGTAAGTCTCACAAAATCCATGCACAAGGGAATTAAAAAATGCCTCTAACTAAAATAATATGTTAAAATATATGAAAGGCACGAGATTCACATGCAAGGTATTACATCCATCCCCCTTAGAAAATATTTTTCCTTAAAGCTTTAGCTGAAGAAATTATTGTTGTAACTAAATTAAGGGTTCCCAAGTTTCTTCTTATGGTTGACTTTTTCACCATTTTATCAAAATATCAGTTAAACTATGGTTGTAGAGATATCATGAGGGCCTATCTAGGATAGACTCAGGTTCTTAGAGGATATAGACTTTAGTTTCAAGCTTGGGAATGTAAAACATACCAACCAATTATTCAAACATGATAAATGGAAAATAAGATTGATCTCAGATGAAGAGGGAAGCTCTAAATTTTATGCCATGGGAAAAAATGTTTACAACATTATATAAGGACCATAAAACTTAGATTCAAGTTTTTGATGACTCTTCAGTGTCAAAGAGGACTGCTTATAAGGTTTTAGCCAAATAAAAATCATGAGTAATGAAATTACTTAGATATATCAAACATATTCAAAATAATGGATGTAAACATAAATATCAAGATTAGATCAAAAATAATAAATCACAATAATATGATTATAATAGATAAATTCACACCAAATGTTGATAATAGAGTAGAATAATGGAAATATAAGACAACCACATGAAGGGGGAGATGTCTATAACCATGAAGTAAGAACCAAAATCATAATACAATCCTTAGTTACTAACCACTACCTCATATATATACCATACTTAGGATATGGTTACTCTATAGACCACCCTAATAATAATATGAAAACATAGATACTTGTGATATGATAAGGTAAAAGTTTATGATAGCCACAAGTCTACCAAACATGTCTTATGCACACTATAGCATAATGGCATAGAATTTCCATTCCCTTGAAAAAATTGTTGTCCTCAATGTTGACTAACTTTGGATACTTTTTTAGGAATGATTCACCCTCCCAGGTTATCTCCTCATTGGTCATATTTTCCCAATTGATAAAATAGTCCATATTCTACCTTATTTTCAGCATGTTAATGTGTGTTTGAAACATCTCCTTAGGTTACATAATGAATCTTCCATCCTCATCCAACTCTAGTAACTCAGTCTAGATGGATATTCTCTATCCAATTACCTTATTCAAGTAGGAGACATGAAACACTAGATGTATGCATGTAAACATAGGTAACTCTAGCTTGTATGTGGCATTGCCAAAAAATTTAGGTCTCAATAAGGTTCATAGTATTTAGGATATTACATGTTAGCCTTTATCTATTATTTTAAGGACATTTTATTTTATGTTTGTAGGAACACAATAACATAATAACCCATTCCAAAATTCCTTTCATTTCATTATTGATCTACTCATTACTTCATTCAGTTCTTTGCCATTTCCAAATTCTCTCTTAGTATGGCTAGTTACCCTTATTTTGGCAAGCATGTTATTAAAGCTTAAAAATTTGGATGTATCTTCAAGGATGAGGTGATAGACACTGTATCGTACCCTTATAGTGCTAAAAATATCTACATGTTGGATGAGGTATGAAAGGATGTTATACCAACATTTGGCTATTGACAACTAATAAACCTATCAATCATGTTTCAACCACATCTCACCTCAACTACTTACCCTTGATAAATATTAGATCCTATGATTTGAGATGTTACTATATGGAATCAGATGCATCCTCATCCTATACATGAATAGAGTAATCCCACAATCCCTTCTCATCCCCAACACTCTATAATAGGACCTAGGGATCAACACAAATCATATGGTATTTTACATTAGTTGAGAAACACATCAACCAATATTTATATATTAGAATTACTTCAAAAGGAAACCATCTTCAAATATATCATTTTTAAAATACTTAATCAAATGTATTCACCTCATGATACTAAGCCATTTTATTTTAAATCTATCATGAACACCATAAATGACATTGAAGATGTTATATATTTTGGCAATGAAGATTTGACCTCATAGATAGTTATTGATCAAAATCTCCCACTCTTCATTCAAGTAAAAATTAAAACCACCACTATTAAATTAGGTATAATTGATAGTTATTTAGGACATAACATATGTAACCTCACCTTGATACAGACTATGGGCGTTGATATAACATCCATTGAAAGGACATACAATAACATTCGAGGTTTTCATGACATTCCCTAATAGGAATTGGATTTTATTAAATTTAATATCATAGTTGATCCAAAAAATTTATCCACACAATTTTAAGTGATGAATAACCACTTACATTACAATTTACTACTCGAGAGGCCTTTGAAACATGCCATGAGGGTTGTACCCTCTACCTTAGTGACATGTGCCCATGTATTTATTTCTCAGACTTAGTGACATGTGACCATATCTGTTGTATTATGTCCCCTTACCCTACTTTATGTGTCCCATTTATTTGTGTGTATGATTTCATGTATGCATCATGGCCATGACACTTGTTGCTTGTTTATTAATTCTATGCTCAATTTATGATGACATGAGGGACCTCACGCATCTCCCCTTCTTTCGATGCCTTGATGGACATCATGCTTCATCCCCCAAGTACCTTAGTAATATTATAATTAGATTTCAATGTTCATATGCATGCTTACATTATATATATATATATATATATATATATATATATATATATATATATATATATATATATATATATATATCTTGACAACCTTGTGAATGATAGATCTAACATACATCCTACACTACCAAAATTTCTCAATCTATATACACTATATTGATTTATTACATAAATATCATATACGTTTCAACATAACACACATGATGCAAAAAATTTCTCTTGAGAACAGTTATTACATAGATCAAAAACTCTCATCGAAAGAGGGAGCATTTAAAAGGGTTTATAATAGATAGTAGGTTATCTAAATACACTCAAAACACATTTTTCAACATGCAAACATAGATTACAAAGACCAAACTCCAAAAATGTAATGCAAAATAGTCACATCTAGATCAGTGTCAGTTTTGCATATAAAAAAATAGTTGGTCATTAGTGTGTCATAATGGACACTAGTGTAGTGTGCTATAGTCTAAAGGACTACACTGCTATCAAGTAACCTCAAAAATAAGAAATTCTAGAATCTCTATAATATTACAATAGTTACATTCTAAGTTTGCATAGTCTCAGTTGTAGATTATAAGCCATGCTCAGTTTATGCTCTATTTTTATGTAGAAGTACACATGTTTTCTTTGATTAAGGGAATCATGCATGGAATGATCACTCCCATTTTATTTTTAGACATGAATAGACATAGATTACAACTCAATCCATATTTTGTATGCTCAGATATCAATTTTGGGGCACGTGTATGGCACATTGGCTTCATATGCTCAGTTTTGCACTAGTTACTTTTAGATAGAATGATAAATCCATGTCATTTTCCATGCCATATACACCAAACACCATTTTCACCAATTCCATGAATTGCCTAGAACAATTCTGCCTTACTTATGGATCCTCTATTTAATGGCATAAAAATCAATGCTACAGACAATCCTTTCTCCCTTTACAAGCTTGGGTGGCACAATTTGATTGGAAATGGATTCAACACAATGAAAATTTTAAATTCTTGGGTATACTCTTTTATTTTCAAGCCTCACCTCTTGAATTTGGTAGTATGTGGGGAATATAGTGGAAAATAAAATCCTATATTGCGTCACCAAACCATTCTCTCTAGCTAGAAAATTCTAAATTTTCTCCAAAGTGATTGCACCCACCTATGTCTACTACTACTAATCTTAATGGGTTCCTTGAAAACAAGTTGTGTAAAAGATTTAAAAATTAATTCATGATTTTATATGGGCCAACCACTCCACCAATACAGTTTTTTATATAATTTCTTGTGAGTATTGTTACCTCTCCTAGGAAATGAGCAGTATGGGCCTCATTGATATCTCAATACAAGGCTCTGCTTTGTGTGCCAAATGGATTATTTGGTCCATTAATGGTAATGAGGCCTAGAATTTCCTCATCTATAATTTTATATTTAAATTATCCCCATTATGGATACATATCTTAGAAATCTATTGGCTTTGCCAACCTCATTACACTCGTCACCCCCATTAAAATTATGGGCTCTTTTATTATTAAGAGTATTTGGAAATATTAGGAAAAATTCTCCTTGGATTCTATAGAACGAGTTTGAATTTTAGGATGGTCTCTCTATCATCCAACACACTCTCTGGTGGTCCCCTATCATAAACATGCATGTTGTTCCTCTTGTTGAAGTGCCTCAGATTGATGCTCTCAAATTTTATCATAGAGTAATTTGCATCCTGATAGATATTTTTTGCAAAAATTATCAATTATGTATTTAGTGGAATGACTTAAAAATTAAACTCAAACTATCATCTTCTAATATAGAGTCTTTTGAGGAAATTATTTTACTTCTACCTCTGGAATTCCTTTATAAAATCTTAGTCAACTCTAACCATCCATGGTGGAAATATTAGAAGTGGTGTAAAGAGACACCTTTATAGAATTATACTACTAGAAAACGTTACTAATGGTTCTCCCCTCATGTATCCATTATGTATAATCTCAACAAACATTAGATCATTCTATCCTCCCATGCCACTTGGCGGAGATGCGTCTAAATGTTCTGGTCTACTTATGTTGAGCTTAAAATTTATCATTTTACTTGGTACCTTCTTCATCATGGTATACCTCTTGGAAGAAGGATTGTTTGAATAGGGGTGGATTAACCCATATTCCCTTTTAGTAGTCACCTGAATACCATTATGCACTTGTTCTAGTATTGCTTGAAGGCTCAATATATCTAGACTTGGATACAAGGCTTTTTCTAACCCATCTAGCCAAATCATTTTAACTGGTGCCATGTCATGTTAAGAGATAATCTGAATATACCACCACAGTTCACCCAAGTCTAGCATGCTAACAGGATGTAAACTTTGTTCTATATATGGAAAGAACATAATTCAACATTATTTACACATAATTCTATTGACTCCTTATTTTCTACTTATGATAAATCTACTATTATTTATAATGTTCTCTTACAAATTCAAGTGTAAACAAATAAGGTTTTTATGGAACTTGATCACCTGCAGTGGCTTCTCCTCCATTGGGGTGATGAACCAATCTTCAATAGTTGGTTTTTGCCTAATCTAGTAGAAATGGAAGCATATTTTATAAAAAAAAAATCATGTCCATGTGGAAAACCAAAAGTGTTGAGCTTAAATTATGTTATCAACTGATAACCATGAATCCTTGTTGGATGCTTCCCCTTCTCCACGTTCCCAATACATAATAAATCTCCAAGAGTAGGAAAGGCTTGTGTGAGTGTTTGGTGATAGAATTTGGGTTGTCAAATGCACCCAACACATTATTAAGGGTGAGGAACATAATGCTATGAGATTACATCGATAGCTTTGTGATTTTTTATTTGATGGTGTTTTGATATCTAGTCAGATTAAGGGATGTCACTTAAAACATTTAAGAATGGTATTATATTTGTTAATAATGATATATTTATCTATAAATCCATAGAAGTGAAAGTTTATGCATAATAGTTTGGGATTTTTGGGACTTTTAGTTAAAATAAAATGGTGTAATAATGAATGATGAAAAGGTAAATTTAACGTTTTAATGGCCTATTCTAAAAAGCATAATAGAGGTAATAAATTTCCATTGTTTAATAAAATTGTACGTAAATTTCATTATGAATACTAATCATAGCCTTTCAATAATAATAGCTTGAATGGGGGGAAATAATTTTTGTGGAGGGTATCAATAGAAAGATTTGAATTGTTGAAGAATAAGTTTTACATAAAACCCTAGTTTAGCATTACCATATTATAAAAAATTGTTTGATTTGATTTTGATGCATCACATGTGGGATTGGAGTTGTGTTAAGTCAAGAAGGAAAACCCATAGCATATTTTAGTGAGAAATTTAATGAGTTAAGAAAAAATATTTTATGTATGATGTTGAATTTTATGTCATTTTAAAAACATTAAGACATTGGAGGCATTACCTAGTGCCTAAGGATTTTATCCTATTTATAGACCATGAAGCCTTGATGTATGTAAACAATAAAAATAATTTAAATACTAGGCGTGAAAAGAGGGTGTATTTATCATAGGGATATAAGAAAATTGAAACTTAAACCAGAAAGCATAATAGGGTAGATGATGGTTTGAGTAAGCAAGTGGGACTATTAACTATTGTGGTGAGTGAATTAGTTAAATTTTAATTTTTTAAGGAATTATATTATACTAATCCATATTTTTTCAATACTGTTAAACAATGGAAGAATCCTACAATATTTTATAATAGTAATATTCATGGTGATAACCTTATATATGATGATTATCTCTTCAAAGGAAAATAATTATGTATTCTAATTCAGCCGCTGTGAGACAATAATATAAGAGAATTACATAATGGTGGATTGGGTGAACACTTTGGTAAAAATAAGAGCATAAATTTGGAGGAGAACTATGTTTTTTTCCAAATAGAGAGATATGGTAAGGTATGCTTTAAGGTGGAGGATTTTCAAAGTGGGTAAAGGTCATGCATAAAATACATGATTTTACATGTCATTACTTGTTCTAAGAGGACCATGGATAGATGTAATTATGGACTTTGTCTTGATATTTATAAAAACATAGATAGGTAATGATTAATTTTTTGTTATTGTAGATAGTTTTCTTAAGATGATTCATGTTATTTCATGTAAGAAAACCAATTATGATACTAGAGTAATGAAACATTTTTAATGATATTGTGAGATTACATGGTGTTTAAAAATCCATTGCATTAGATAGAGATAAAATATTTATCAATCACTTATATATGACTCCAAGGAATAAGGTTTTAACTAAGCTATAATTTAGTAGTGCATACCACCAAAAATCAAATGGATAAATAGAAGTAGTAAAATGGAGATTGAGAATTTTTTTAATATGCATCATTGGAGAGAAGCCCAAATAATGTGACTTAGTTTTAAACAATACGAGTTCTTAAATAATAGTTACATGAATAGATAAATGGGAAACTACCAATTAAAAAATGAATTATTAATGATTGGGAAGCATTTAAAAAACATATAGAATATTTATAAGAATAAGTAAGAAGGAAGCTATAGGAAAGTAATGAAAAGTATAAAACAACAACACATGTCACAAGAAGGTAAAATGTATTTTAATATGGATATTTGGTGATGGTTTCTTTTAGAAAATAACTATTCCCAAAGGAACATACAAGTTGAGGTATAAGAAAATTGGTCCATGTAGAAATGTGAATAAAATCAATGACAATGCTTATGTAATTCTCAAATTTTTAATGTTTTAGATGTATATTAATATTTTGTATAAGATGGTGAAGGGTAATAATATTAATAAGTATATTGGAAGTAACAGGTACAAAGGAAAAAGAAACAAAAGATAACATAGGTTCTAGAAAAGAAGATAATGAACATAAGACAAAGAAGTTATAATAGGTATTTGGTACAGTGTGAAGGACTAAAATAGAAAAAAAAAATTGGATTTAAGAATGGGAGTTGAAAAATATTTAAAATAATAAATCATGGGAGTATAATTAGGGTAACTTGAAATAGGTAAGTTGTTTTTAATGAGATGAGATTGATGTAGAAACCAATCTTTTAATGGCCATAGATCTTGACTCGCTAACTTGACTGAGCTCTCCTTCATGAAGAAATGAAAAAGGAAAGATGTATGAAACCATTACCCACTTCTATGGTGAAAATATATTCTAGGTTTTTTGGAGAGTCGTAAGAAATCGTTTCAAGGTCTCAAATTGCATTCTAGTATTTTTAGTCATGCCAATAATAGCGTGAATTACATAACTTTTTAACTCGATGTGAACATGTTTTGAAACTCATCAAACATCATGAATTTAGTGATAAAAATTTATATTTAACATTTTAGTCTCATTAGAACTTGCATGCAATTTTTTTTTATAACAAGTAAGTTTCTATTTTTAGTAGGTTAATAAATGCCAAGTAGTTTATTTATTTATTTTGCATGTCAACTCAAATTTTGGGTTGTAATTTATTCGAAGAATTGTATGTAATAATTTTAATTTATTCATGGATAATAATTAAATAATATTATTTTATGAAATTTTAAGTATCATCCCAATTGATATATTTTTTATTTTGCTAGCATTTGGATTCATTAGACATGTGCACCCTAACTCAAAAATGATCAAAGAAAGCCCCTAAAGTATCAAGGGAACTCTAGATGATGTATCAAAAACAAATATATATAGAAAGTGGAGAGAAATAGATAATAAGTAGAGAGAAAGAGATTAAAAAAACATGAGAATCACACTAGTAAAACCTAATTTAAACCAATTATCGATAAATAGATAAACACACTAAAATTATACAATTTTATAATTGTGAAGGCATCATTTTTAGGTATGTATCTTAAAAAAATTGGAAGGGGGTTTGGGGGAGATGAAAAATACATTTATTTATAGATACTCCTTCAATTAAACTTAATGGTCTTTTACATGGGTGCTATCATTGATGAATTGAGTGTTGACCTGATTGTAATAGATAAAATGTACTTTCACTTGAACAAAACAAGCATAAAACTAGTGAACCCTACAATGACATATCTATAGAAATCATTTTGAAATGTCAGAGATTGGGAATCAAGGTTATGCCTATAGACACCAAAAATAAGTCACACACACATGCATAAATCCCTATGTTGAAACCCCCCTAAGCCCATTTTAATAATAACAATTAATATCCCTAACCCATACTTTTACTCCTCACACATTTACTTAATTTAAAATACTTAATTAAGTTAATTAAAAACCCCTATTTCCACCTTACCTGGCCATCTCGCCATATGACTAATTCTCCCTTGATGAGTCACCTCAAGACCTGGTCCCCTCATCCTAACTGCCAAAGACTTATTCCCACTCCCAAACTAAATTCATAAATAACTACTTCCTTCCTAACCTCTTATTTTTACCAATTTATAATTAGTGTGACACCCATTATAAAATGGTAAATATAAGAGGTTAGGAAGGAATTAGTTGTTTAGGAATATAGTTTGGGAGTGGAAATAAGTCTTGGGTAGTTAAGATAAGGGGACCAGGTCTTGAGATCACTCATCAAGGGAGAATTCCTCCTATTTCATCAACTCCTCCCCCACATGCAGTAACATCTATTTTGCCAATTATTCCTCCTCAAGTAGAAGGGACTATTTCACCCATTTCACTCCCTCAAGAGGAAGAGCCTCCTTTACCACTCCTTTTGCCACCTAAGGAGCCTGCAATCCCAATTCCATTTACAACAATATTACCTATCCTCTTACCACTTGAAGACCACACTCTACCAGTTCCTGAACCACATGTTTAAGGGAACATCATTCCTAGATTATACCCTCTTGAGGAAACTTCTTCACCTACTTCTCCTCCACCTATAGAGAGTGGTACCCCACCCATGTCACCATTGCACCTAGAACATTCCATATCATCTACTTCCATAATAGACAAGAGACCTATTATGCCTACTCCAATTGCACCACCCTTACCCCTTCTTTTACCTATGGAGGATCATACTTTACCCACACCTCACCCACATGTTGAGGGATCCATAATACCTATGCTTTACCCTTTTGAGGAACCTACTTTGCCTACCTCCCCTACACCCATGGCAAATCAAGTCTCTTCTCCCATCTCTATTGAAGAAAACCTTGTTGTAGTTATTTCTCATTTTTGGCTTGAAGTAGCAAAAACCAATAATTTCCCTCTTTATTAAACATTGTATATTTATAAAGGTGCAACTATAAGGCCTACATCAACTTCATCAAAACCCTTCTCATGTTTGGTGAAAAGTCTAGAATTTCTTGACCCTACGAAGCTTGACCATGCAACATTTTGGGAATCACTTAAAAATCCATATCCAACACAATGAATGTCAACCTTTACCAAAAATCCTCTTACTACCCTTTACCCTAAGGTATTTGATAAAGATAGAGCTTCTTCACCAAAAGTACATGAAGTTCAGCCATCTATGTCAGAACCCTCATCCTCTGTAATATCCCCAACCGATAGGGACTGTAGAAAGACAAAAGCTCTGATACCACTGTAATATCCCCTATTTCCCTTGAAATCTGAAACTGAATATTATTGAATTACTTATCTTTATTCATACAAAATATCTTCAAATAGATAAATAAACCACAGTATAATCTCTTATTTATTCACTCAGATGATTACAATAGATGTCCTCTGTCATGCATATAAAGAATATTAAAATACAGTCTTAATAACCTGAGTATTTCATAAACTGGGAATAAAACCTGGATCTGGTAAGTCTCAGCCTGCTATGTCAAAAACACAGTCACTGACATCAGTTATACTGCCGTCATTGGTTTCCTGGTGTCATTAACTTGCCGATGTCGGTGAGGGGATCGGCCGATGTCGGTCGCTGTCGGTCTCTTCCTACCGATGTTAGTCTCTACACTTTTTGCTGAAGCGTACATATTTGCACAGATCTGTACAGACTTCGTACGACCACCAATATAGCACAACCTATTTTCTAGACCCTTGATCTCAAGATATATGGCTCTAATACAGAATATTTTTATCTGTGAAATATCTGAATCAAAACCCTGAATCAAAAACCTAATAAAATAAATCCCTGTAAATACTTGTGATAACTTCTGTGTGAAGTTATCTCTCAACCTAGCAATAGATCAGTTAATATCTCACAGCCTCTGAATTGCACACACTGAAGAGGGCATGTTCTTCAATGTAGATAGAATACTAGAACCCTTGGCTCAGTCTTCTCAAGAAAATCTTTAGCAAAATTTGTCTTCAAACAATAATCCATAATAATTCCAACTCTCTCCCATGAGAAACCCTTATACCCTCAAAAAGGTGTGCTTGCCCTAATTAGGGTTTCTTAAATTAGAATTAGACCAAATAATTAATATTTGATTAAATTAATCAAATATTAATATCTCCCTCAATACATGTCGGATCCTCGAACCGTCTAAAGCTGGTGAACCAGGGAGTGATTCCACACATGATCATGCCATAATAGGGGTGGTCTATTGAGTGCCAACATTCCCTATATAATAGGAGCTTAGGAAAACGTGTCTGAAAGAGCCTGAATGATAAGCCAAGTGGACAAATTTTGCTAATCAAAGCCAAGCCATGCTCCACCATGACCCTCTATCCATCCTATCAGCCTACGAGGGTCGCATAATAGGCTAACCATCAACTCTGAACATGTCAACTAAAACAGGGACATGACATCCTCACAGGAATTTGTTACATTAAAATAGATTAGGCCCTTAGGTGTATGCCCCAATTCTAATTTAATTCATCGACAGGTAAAATTAGATTTGACTCAACCACAAGTTGGAGTTCCTCACCCTAAAACACAAAGGAATGTTAAGCCTTATAGACCTCACCAATCCCTTCTTCAACCCTCAACTTTAACATCCATTTTGGGGCCACATCCTTCTACTTTAGTTGGAATATCATCTAACCAAGACAAACAAAAGGTTAAGCTACCTCCACTTCTAGCTTTGCCATCTAGTAGACTTCTCACATCTAACACTAAGAAAGTGATAGAAAAGCATGTAACTCATTCATCTCTAAACAAGACACCATGTAAAATTACCTTTCCAACACTAAAAAAAAATAAGGTGTCAACTCCTATTAGTACAACAATCATGAGCCCACTTGTAGGATCCCAAAGCTTTTTCTTACATCAATTATCGCAATCTTTGGTGATAAATCTTATTCCCATTAAGCCTTATAGTCCTCTTGGAATGAAACCATATTTATTTGATGATACACAAGTGTGTTTATATCATCATTCACTTGGACATGATATTGAGAATTGGAAAGCCCTCACAATAGTTATTTAGCAACATTTCAATGTTGACACTCTTTTCGATGACACTACCATAACCTTCCTATTATTCCACCTTTGACATCTACTTTACTTCCTACTATTTCACCAAAATTCAAACCCAAAGATGTCATCATAAACCATATTTATTTTATGATAAACAAGTGTGTTTATATCATCATTCACCTAGACATGATATTGAGAATTGGAAAGCCCTCACAACAATTATTTAGCAGCATTTCAATGTTGACACTCTTTTCGATGACACTACCATAACCTTCCTATTATTCCACCTTTGATATCTATTGTACTTCTACTATTTCACCAAAATTCAAACCCAAAGATGTCATCGTAACCCTTTTACTACCTCCTTCACCAAGTTTTCAAATCACCATAGTTAATGTGGCCACAAGGTCACAAAACCAAAAGGATAAAGCTAAGGAAAATGTCACTACACCTTGGACCCATCCCTTCACCAAAGACACTCCCCCTACTAACCCTAAGATTTCCATCTTGGGTGTTCCTAAAATAACATCTTAAAACGTTAGTCAAAGCTTAATGGTGAAGCAACCTCACCAAACTCCTATAAAAATGTCTTTGTATGAGTTGATCCAAAGCTCATCCTAATACCATCAAGCTTTGATTAGTTCTTTGCAAGTGATTGAGGTACAATCAAATGATTCCTAACCTTTTGTAGCTTTGGTTGGCTCCCTTAATTTTGTCTCCCTAATTTTTTTTAGTAATTTATTAATTCCAATTTAACACCCTAAAGATCAGGATTCTACCCTTTTTATTACCGCATATATTTATCAAACTCATATCAAGAGAGTTATGATCAAGGGGGGAGCTAGTATTAATATTATTTCTACCCGTTCCTACAAACAACTAGCTCTTCCTGACAATTGCATGTCTCAAACTGGTGTGATACTCCATTCTTTTAATGATACTATAGCTACTACGGTGGGCACTATTATCTTACATATTCATGTATGTCCCTGCACAATTCCAAAACTCTTATATTTTGTGGAAGGAGAGTTCCAATATAACATATTGATTGGACAACCTTGGATATGTGCTATGGCATGTGTACCCTCAACTTTGCACTGCTATGTCAAGTTTGAGCATTATGGACAAGTACATGTTATACTTGTTAACCCACCTCCATTCAAAACATGTAATATGACCTATAGTACCATTGATGTTCTCATCCCATTGAAAACTTCATCTTACTTGCATGATGTTTTTTAAGCTTCCAAAAACTCCACTCCTATGGTTACGCAGATACCAGTAACACAAATTCCTAACAAAGATCCCATGGAGGAGACCTTTCAATGTTTGTCACTTGGTGAATATCATTTGTTGACACTCAACATGTTCTATAATCCAAAAGAATATGTAAGCCTTCAAATGAACCTAAATTATGATCCTTGTATTGGGATGGTCATCCCTTATAATCCCCCTAACCTTCGAACCAATTTCACATATGGGGGAATTGATCAAGCTCTCACTGTCAATAATCTATCTTCTTCGCCATAACCATTTACCTATGACTTCTCTTTCCTGAGTAACCCTAGATTTTCTCACACCTATCTATATAGGTGTTCCTAGAAAGGATTTGGTTGGGGTTGATATGAACAAGGTGTCCACATGCCTATTGAATATCCTACTAGAAACACCATTGAAAATGCCAAAAAGAGGCATGGGGTAGGATACGATGAACCAAATAAACTCACTAAAACCTCCCATGAACTAATTGTCAAAGAAATAGTCTCTCCTTCTCCACCTTCTTCTCAACCATCACCTATATAACTAGAGGTATCTATACCTCCTACTATTTCTTTCAGTAAATGCCATCCATTTGGGGCCTCTAACCTATCGTCAAGGTATGGAAACAAGGTCCCTTCATCTTATTCATCATGAAATAATTGATGAATATTCTCCCACTATTAACAATATCCAATATCAGAATGATGATGTAATTCTCACCTACATGGGTGAAAATGATTCTTATATCAAATGATAACTCCCATCTGAAACCCAAGCTATGTTAAATGAATCAACCATTAACATCAACCTGTCCTCCTACAATAACCATCACATCCTCAAGATTGACCAATATTTAGATTCTTCTCAACAAGATGAATATGCCACATTCCTTAATGACCACAAAAAATCCTTATCTTTGTCTTAAAATCACATGCCTGGTATTGACCCCTCTATCATCACCCATAATATTATCACCAATCAAGATTCTAAACCCATTAAGAAGAAAGCTTTGCAAAATGCATCTTCATATCTCTCTCCTTGTCAAAAAAGAGCTCTAATGCCTCCTTTCTGTTAACTTTATCCAACCCATCAACTACCCATAATATATTTCAAATATTGTTCATGTCATAAACATAATCGAAGGAATCTGTATTTACACCGACTATCATGATTTAAACTTCACATGTCTAAAAGATGATTTTTCATTGCCTAGTATCGACCAACTTGTTTATCTAATAGTCGGCCATGAGATGCTATCACTTATGGATGGATTCTCTAGATATAATCAAATCTGGGTTGCTCCTTAGGATCAACACAAAACCACCTTTATTACCCCATGGGGGACTTTCTATTATCGGGTCATGCCTTTTGGCTTGAAAATGCTAGTGCAACTTACCAACGTGCCATGACCTACATTTTATATGATATCCTATACAAAATTATGGAATATTACTTGAATGACTTACTCAATAAGTCTAAACTTCATCAAGAACACTTGACAATTCTCAAAACCATATTCACTCATCTTCTCTAATATAATGTTTGACTAAACCCAAAGAAATGTGTCTTTGGTGTTCTTTCTAGTAAACTCTTAATTTTTATCATTTCTCTCCATGGTATCAAGGTCGATCCTCCTAGGGTTAGATAAATCCTAAAGATGCATCCACCTACTAATATCAAACAACTCCACAGCCTACAAGGCAAACTTTAGTCAATTTGATCCTTCATTTCCTAGTTGTCAGATCGATACCATCCCTTTCACCATCTCCTCAAAAAGGATGTCTCTTTCTATTGGAATAAAAACTGCCAAGAACCTTTTGATGCACTTAAAAAATACCTCCTTTCCCTACCAATTCTTATTCCACCTAATTAAAATCAAACTTTTTACCTATACATCTCTACAACTGACCATTCTCTAGGTGCTATGATTGCATATCAAGATGACCAACAATAAGAGCAGGCGGTGTATTACATAAGTCGCACACTTATTGATTATGAGACTCGATATACCCACACTAGAATTTGTTTCATTGCATTGGTCTTCTACCTCTAAGCTTCACCATTATCTCCTAAATCACAAAATCTATGTGGTCATCCATATTGATCCTCTCAAATATATGCATTCCAAAATGTATCATAACCAATGTGTAGTTTGGTGGCTCATGGTTCTTGCTAAATTCAATTTAGATTTCATTCAACAAAAATCAATTAAAAGGCAACCAATCATGCACCAGTTAGCTACTACCCATTCACCTAACAACCAACCTTCAAACCTTGAATTCCCTGATGAATATATTTCAACACTCTCCATCGATGACATCTCCTATCAAATGATGTTCTTTGATGGATCTAAATGCCAAAATGTTGGGGGTGTGGGGGTCATACTTATTCCTCTAGACGGAGAGTCTATACCTTTGTCATTTAAACTACATTTTGAATGCACTAACAATATAGCTGAATATGGAGCTTTGATTCTCATAATTCAAATAGCTCTCTTCTTATATATCAAATAAATAACCATTTTTGGTAATTCTCAGCTAGTGGTTAACAAATTTAATGGTTCCTACCTATGAAAAAATGAAATTTTGTATCAATATAAACATCATGTAGATACACTCTTGGGATAGTTTGACTCTTATCTCTTGAAAATTATTCCTTGATCTATAAATAAGTTTGTTGACTCAATGGATTCACTTGCTTCACACATACCCTCTTCATCCTCCTCCTCAAGAATCTATGGCATTGTGCATCTCTTAACATTACCCTCTTATGTCTCAGCTAACATCTTCTTTGTAGGAAATGTAACAACCAACCCACAATATTTATTGTACAAACAACTCACAGATTATCTTTCCTTCTCTATTAATCCTCTTGATCTTTCTAATAATGGAAAATGGGCCTTCATAAAATGTGCCACTTGTTACATTATACTAGGGGGACTTCTGTGACTTGGCTATTATTGGCCCACACTTCATCAAGACTGTGCTGACTATATTTGGCATTACGTCAGGTGTCAACAACATGCTAACCTTCTTCACATTCCCAGTCATGCATTTTAAGTTGCCAAAGACTTTTGGAACTTTTCCCAATGGAGCTTAGATCTAATTAGAGAGATTAACCCTCATTCATCACTTTGTCATCACTCTATCATATTGCCATAGAATAATTCACTAAGTGGGTCTAGGCCATCCCTCTCATCTCCACTAAAGTTGAAAAAATTGTTGACTTTATTAACCACCCCATCATTTGTAGTTTTGGTATACCTCACAAGATTATAACGGATAAAGGCAAGTCTTTTTAAAGAAGACTATTCAAGGTCTTTGTGATGTATTTGGAATCAAATTAAGCTTTGATCACCATACTATCCCCAAGCTAATGGACATGTAGAAGCTTCTAACAAAATTTTGACCAAAATTCTCATGAAGGTAGTGAATGATATGGGAAAGGATTGGCACACACACATTCCTTTTGCTTTATGAACTTACCACACTAGCATTTAAACCCTGATAGGTGCTATGCCTTTTTCATTCATATATGGGATAGAGGTTTTTTTGCCTCTTAAAGTCCAAATTCTTTCTCTTTGCATTTCTCTACATGACATACTTACTAACGATGACTTTTTCCAAGAATTTTTGGCCTAACTTGAATTGCTTGATGAGTGTCATCTCATATCCCTTAACCACCTCTAAATCTATCAAAATCATATCAAACATGCTTATAACAAAAACCTCAAAGAGTGAGATTTCAATATAAGAGATCTTGTCGTAAAAGAGAATCAACATGTGACGAACATAAAGAAAAACAAATGGCATAAATTTGATCCTAATTGGCTTGGACCTTATAGCATAATTCATAAGTATGGTTTAGGAACTTATCACTTGTCTTCTCTTGAAGGAAGGCTAGAACCTGAGCCTTTAAATGCCTTACACCTACAACCATTCTTTTGTTAAACCAACATCGATTTACTTCATGTTTAATTTGAGCTCATACCTTGAGCATCCCTATTACATTCATTTCCCTTGCTCTTCACCATTACTCCTATACACCTAGCTAACTTACATAGTGGTATGGTTTTATCCTCACAGTGGAAAAATCCTAAGCCTTTATAGTCTTGTCCATGACTAAAAGTAAAAAAAATAAAAGAATAAAATGGGATGTTTGAAAAAGTTCTAAAATATTAGGTCATGTTTTTCAATGTAGACTACTCCCTTGAAGGATAGTTGCATAACTTCTCTCTTCTATTATCAATAGACATCTCCCTTGAAGGACAACTATTTAAAATTAAAATAAACACTTAGACCACTCCCTTGAAGGATGGCTAATCCAAGATTTGTTCTCAAAGAGAAAAACAAATGCAAAAGGATCCTCACCTCTTTGCACGACCTTAAGCTATACAAAATCCCATTATAGGCTTCCCACATTGATCAGCTTACCAGAAAAAAAAAAGATTTAAGTCATGGACTTGCCTATATTAGCTCTCAGATCATCCACAAAAGGGACATATCATTTCTACTTGGTAGGTTATGTTATCTAAACATTTCCCCTCATTCTGTCATTTTTACTCTCATAATATTTTAAGGGACTATGAAGCTCACTTAACATGAGGTAAACATGACTCTTCTCTAACAAACACAATGGTTCAAAGATATAAGGCATGAAAGAGGCTTATTTTCTGGAGCTTGTTTATGTTCTCAATTATGATCTTTGCCAATGCACGAGCATTGTACATTTTTATTTTTTCCATCCATATTACATGTCGATATCTCTATTTGAGATGTAAAAACAATTTCATACCAACATTAACCTAATCAACCTATTTATTTTATGCATACACCATCACAAATATGGAAAAATGCTAAAATAAATTAACCCACTCAATCTACTCATTTTAAGCATACACCATCACAAAAATTAAAATAAATGCTAATAAGAAGCCAACTAATCAAATACACATACCATCACACAAATGGGAAAGGATAATCTAACATCAAATAAAATGATCAAAATTAACACCCAAATTAACATAACAATAAATGAACATCATCCATATCAATATCATAAACATAAGAAATGCATATCAAATAAACACATGCCAATAAATAAACATCTTGTATATATAAATATGTGATCAAATACATGTTTATCATCTACATCATCAAAATATCATAATTCTCTCTCAAAATGTACATCTCACATCTTTGGCTCATAGGCCGGTATACATATAACATATATAAACAAAAAAAAAAACTAGAAAACACTGATACTTAGGGTCCTCAAGGATCTCCCTAAGGTCATCAGGATATAGTATCATCACCACTCTCTATCTATCTACCATTGACTTGAGATTGAAGCCATCACATATGACATCAACCTCTCCTACTCTCTAAACTCTGAATATCTTTGTATCTATGGGAACTCCCTAATCACCCTCTCATAATAATAAATCTCATCTAAGGGAATTCAAATACCTCACCATCAATACAGTCTGAGGAGGACCCATGGCACCTAATGATAACCCAACCTATACTAGTCCCTATGGTGGTGGTGGAGGTGGAGGAGGAGGAGTGGTCTGGCCTATTACCCTCAAGATATCTCTCTCTACTATCACGATAGTCACCTAACCTTGTAAAATGACCACTTGGCCCTGTAGTACTACAATCTAACCCTATAGAGCCTCAATCTAACCTTGAAACATCACCACCTACCCATATAAGGATAAAACCTCTACCTAGGACATCTCTTGAGCCTACACCACTGCATCCTGAGTTTGTACTACTATATCTCACACCTATAGCACTGCATCTCTCTCCTTAACTAACCCCTATATGTCTATTGATGGCCTCTTAACCTCCACCACCAGATGTAACCCTACCAACGAAGCTATATAGGAAATTGTACACCTTAGGTCCCAAACCCTTGGCCATGTTGGAAAATCCTTAAACTCTAGTCCATCGATCTCCTGGGGTAATGATAAAGGTGCATCTATATCATCCCTCCTATATTGAGGGAAGGTAGGTATAATATACTATAATAGCCCAAAATATCTCCTGACCCATGCCATGAGTACCATCTCTAGCTCACTAGCCCATCTCCCCTTGACCCATAATGAGCTTTGCATCCCAATAAGCTAGTCTTCCTGACCTATGAAGATTGAATATGTTAGATATAGTCTCCACATGATATCTATAGGGATCAAGCCCTCAATCATGTGCCTATAATAAATTATGTCTCACACAATGTTGTTCACTCATGTCTGTGCCATCCCATCTCTTCACCATCTAAATCCAACCCTAAAGCTAGCCAAGATAGTGGTAGGTAGCCCCAGTGGTCATGTCACCATGATGTGCTCATATGCCCAATAGTGTAGGAGATGGCTGACACATAAACTATATCAATGATGTAGTCTCAAACCCTATAACTCTCTATATAACTATGCCAAAAATACTAAACCCCAAGAAAAAATGGTCCACTTCTTAATCATCTACGTAATCACACCTACCAAAGTAATAAAAAATATCACTCTATCTACATTAGATAATGAATAAACCATGACCCTGATCATCACCAGGATGCTCAGCTGATGTTGATCCTCATCAGCCATGTAGAGTGGCACATATACAAAACACATAGAATGGTAGGTCACCTCAGTGACATGCTCCCCATATAAACTAACCATATGTATATCATAATCCTCTCTCAAGCATGTGAAAATATCCTCACTCTGGAGTGGCAGTCATATAATTTTGTAGACATCCTCCTATGTTACTATCAACTGTATGATTGATAGATGGGATGTGTTGGTGGTATGATCCCACCTCTCAATCAATGATATCATTAATGACACATATCATGTAAGATGATAGTATCATCATATTCATCCTAAATTGACAACCACCATATGTTCCCACTCATCTAGAGTAACATCTCTCCTCATGCATGTCAATAACCTCAATAGATAGTCTCATAATGTAAGATCAATCCTCAAATACATTCATACACAAATGAGTCACATCATATCCCTTTTAATCTACTCCCTCACCACCTTTTTCCCTTCTTATTTGGGAGAACTACATTGGTCTGAGGCCCTACAACTGGGATATGTAGGTAACACTCAATCGACATTGGGTCTTCTAAGTTTAGCTCAGCCATATACCCACCTTAATACCTACCCTAGGATTCACTACCTCTTTCTCTCTACCCTAAGCCTACCCACATATTCAAACTCTAGGATTCCTTGCCTATATTCTTGACTCTTGACACTATGATCTAAATTTTAAGACTTAGACCTCTCATATATTTTATTTTATCTTTTTTCCATACAACAATTTTTTTATAGATACTTTTCCTAGGTTTTGGGAGAACTACATTATCTTGAGGCCTAAATCAGGCTATGTAGATAGCACTTAGATGACAAGGGGTCTTCTGAGGCTAGCTCAGCCATTATGTTAATTAACTACTTCCACCAGAGATCAAAATTTCACCCTTTCTCTTGTTTGCTTCTTTCACATAGTATCTGATGTCAGCATTAATGATGATGTCAATGCTTTATCAGCCTATGTAATGACTGACATTAGTAGCACACTATTAACCTTGGTGCCATATCGGTTGACATCAGTCGATCTCATCGATGTCGATGACTGGTTTGGCCTCAGAGCCAAACAACTGAAACACAACCTACCCATTCCCCCTACAAAACTACCCCTAAATCCCCTTAACTTTTATTACACCTAACCTAACCTATTTTCTTCCCTCCCAATCCTATTTTATACACACCCACCTCTCATTTAACCTAAAACTTGAAAATACAAAATCAAATTATTTTGGGCTCTTACCTCATCTCACCATCTCCTCCTAGCTGGCACTATTGGCTCCTATGGTTGTGCACCACCTGTTGGGTCCCCTCCTTGCACTATCATCCCAAATATCTCTCAAATCCCTATTTATTATCTCTAATCACAAAGTTAAAAATTAGTTTCGTTGGCCACCAAACCCCCTTTTATCTAGTTTGGTGATCTGGGTAACAACTCAAGTGACAATTCAAGTGACAGGTCCACTCCAATTGATGACAAAACTTTTGGGAGCCATAACTTTAGCACCGTAGCTCCAATTGACTCACCATTTGAACCAATGGAAATATAAGAATGAGGAAGATGTGGTGAGATGGCATTGAGATCCACTAAATAAAATTTGAACCTTTAAAACCCAATGGAAGTTCTCTAAATTTTAATTTTAGTAGTGTAGTCTAAAAATAGTAAGTTTTTAAAAATAGTAATTCCTTGAATTCTGTATTGTTGTAAATCATGGAAGTCAAACCAATTCATCTCCCTCAAGATTGGTGACCTTCCACATCCTCCCCATGCCTTTAAAACATGTATAAATGAAGATGTAACCTGAAATGGAAATCAAACATCTCTTCCCAGAGATAGCATTATTTAAATTGTCTTATTATTGTTTCTTTAATTATCTTTCAACTAAAGCTTTTTGATTTTTAGATCATTTGGTCAGCCACCAATGTTGGCAATCTTGACCTAACCTATATACATTGATGCTTACACTTATCAACATCAACAATGTTACCCTAGTTATGTTGATATCAGTACTTTATATTATCAATATGAGCACATATAACTAACATTGACACCTTTCTAATACTATTTTATAACACAAAAACACCTGACTTTTCACAACCTTACCCATACATTGGGGCAACTGGAGATCACATATATCTCCCCCAACCATGGTAAAATGACATTGAAAATCACTCAAATATTCATCCTCAATGATTGTACTTAGAGATCATGATATTTCCTCGCTCATTGACCCTTTTACACTAGGTGTGCATTTCTTTTACTGACTACTTAGGCTATTCTGCTATAGTTGGCTATTATGCACATATAAGTATTTTAGGTGTTGTAGATGGAAACCAAGCCCATCTTGTCATCTTTACCCCTTTTATGTTTCCTAGGGGCACTTCCTACCTTAGATACCTGGGACACATTAACCATTAGAGATACAACTTTGATTGATTTGACATGTCAGCTATCACTTACAAGTTGTGCTTTGGTTACTTCTATCTGAGTCCTCCTTAACCTTGTATGTTCTTAACATTATCAACTATATCTCATTATATGAAGTGATGCTCAATTATCCACTAGTCACCCAATTACCTTTCTATCAAACTGGTACCCGATTTTGGTTTCTCCTTCATTGATTACCATTTTGAGGGGGCATACCTCATCCAATACATGGAGCATCTAACTCCTATTTTTTTGTCTTGTAACATGTCAGTACAAATTATGAGACAAAAAGGGGTAAATGTAGACACCAAAAATATGTCACACACACGTGCATAACTCCCTGTGTCAAAACCCCCCTAAGCCCATTTTAATAATAAAAATTAATCTTCCTAACCCATACATTTACCCCTCACATATTTAATTAATTTAAAATACTTAATTAAGTTAATTAAAAACACCTATTGCCACCTTACCTGGCCACCTTGCCCTATGACTAATTCTACCCTGATGAGTCACCTCAAGACTTGGTCCCCTTATCCTAACTACCCAAGACTTATTCCCACTCTCAAACTAAATTCTTAAACAACTACTTCTTACCTAACTTCTTATTTTTACTATTTCATAATAGGTGTCACACTTAGCATGAAAAATAATAGAAAATAGGATAAGAATAGAAAGGTTTACCTATTCTAGGGCCACTAACATCGATCAACCCATGGCTGATGTCGATGGGACACCTAATGACATCAGTGGGATCACTGACATCGATAATAGGCCAAACTCTAACCTATGGTTCAAGTCAGTAGAAATTAATAAAATAAATTCTTACTCTCATTCATGATCTTAACATTCTATTTTTTGACATCTAGGCTTACAATCACTCTGTGTAAGTCAATCACCATCAGCAACTGAGCTCTTGAGGACTAACAACATCTACTTATTCTCTCTATTTAGGCATTTAGGTTCAAACTCTCAGACAAAAACCATCATCCTGACACTTAGCATTCAATGACCATCACAACTAAGTATATCATTGATATTGTAGGTCATTTAAATATTTATTCTTCCATTTATTTATATCTACCCTGCACTATTTTATGTACTTATGACCATACCCTTATGAGGGAGTTACAAAGTTTCCTTTCTTGTTTCCCCTTACATGCATATCAAACCTCTAACCAAAATTAGCCAAGCCATAAACTCCCTCTCTTAACTCTCTCAACCTCTTTAACTTGATCCAAACCATTTCCCAAACCTGAAAAAGCCTTATACAACCTCCTAACTAATTATTACCCCTACTAACCTTAGTAGCCTAACCGACATCAGTTACCTCACTACCGACCTCGATAGCCTAACCAACATCAATCACACACCTACCGATGTCGATGACTATCAATTCCTTAGCCTCTTCAAAATTTACCCAAATAACTTCTAAAACACCAACACATCACCTAACCTACACCTTGTCACTCTTTGTTTTGTACATGTCGTTAAAAATGGTAATTTTATCTCTCTTTTACTCTCTATTTACCTTTATTTTAGTTATTTATTATTATTTTACCTCTCAAAAGTGGATTGTCATCTCTAGGGAAGTTTCACACTTCATAGAACAAGCACGTAGCTTGGCAACCCACTCATTTATCTGCTAACAAACATCTTGTGGTAGCATTTTCTTATCTGCAGGTAGTCCTCCCCAACCAAGGAGGAGTGCTCACAATGTCTGGATACAACACACAAACCAAATCTAGGTTCATTCTAATCACTTATCCACATCCTTCTCTCAGTTTGCCTTTAAATTTTAAAATAGACAAAATTTAGTGAAACAATGGCAACAAAAATAATAAAATAAAAAACAAACTTCACTTTATTTTTGGTATATATATCATATTGAGATTAGTTATAATTCAGTTATATCTACTCAAATAAAATCAATTAAGTTTATTCCTTTAAATATAATACATTAAATAATACTTATTTTTCTAACTTAAAATATTCATTTTTGAAAAATGGCATTAATAAAAAATAATACTAAAATATCATTTTCCACTCATGAGAACATATTTTCATTAGACATTGAATCTAAATATATTTTATGAAATAAGTTTTTCATTATCTATAATAGTAAATAAAACTGCGATTGTCTTTGCTTTTTGAATATAGTGCTAAGAATTTTTGGTTGTATACCATCATAGTCATCTTTGAAGGAGAATGTCAGGAGTCATCTCAACCTTGAAGAAGGAAAGTCCAACAACTATTGGATAAATTACATGCAAATATATTTCCACCAGTGAACATCTTATTTTTGAAGCAGATATAATCTCCTACACATACACATAAAAATTGCTTTGATCTCTAGTTATCTAAATACTGAAACATCCATGGACACATTTCGGTAATTTACTTTCAAGAAGGCTTTAAATTGGGATTATTTTCAAAATCCCATTCCCATTCCCATAAAACTATTTTTTCATCTTGTTGTGTTACCAATATAAATGGATACCTACATGAAAATATCTTGACATGGTGTAGCTCGGATATGGTGGCTGGAAAATAATCAAATGGACATGAAATCTCTTGTTTATTGCCTTCCCTAATGCTGAAAATGATAAAGTTTTTTTCAAAACTAGATATGGCTACCAGAAAAAAAAATCCTTACAAAAAACCATGGTATTCTCCGAATAAAACCCAATAACTTCTAGTAGGTGTTTTACAATCCTCCATGATTGTGTATAAGAATCAAATATTTTAATGATTCAACTATAACCCACAACCACCAATTTGTATAAATATTACTCACTCACGATGCCTCCCGATCCAACATGCATCATGGATAAAGGTGAAGGAAGTTCTAACAAAGTTCATGTGAGTGGATTGAATATCATGACTCTTGAGTTACCCTTCAAGAGTAGGCTTGTGCTTGATCCTCTAGAAATGTAATCACTAGTTACAATTTTCTTCCACCCCCATGTAGAGAAATAAAAGTGCCGAGTTGAGATTGTGGTATCAAACAATGATCATGGATGCTTTTTTGTTATTTAATTCCATATACAAAAGAATTCATTTAAGGATAATATTTTGTTTCCACTGCTTACACATTACTAGGAATTAAAAAACTTTATTCTCTAGATGGAACACCAATATCCTCTCTATGATATCATTTTACAAGTTATAATGTGCAAGTTCCCCCTCCATCTGATGCCCTTTCATCACTTCTCTTTAGCCAACTCCTTGATGTATAGTTGAACCCTGTGTTTTTCTCTTCAATAAAGAAAAACCCTATATATGAAGAAAGCAATTCACCACACTAAATTATAGAATGTACATGTTGTATTTGAGTGGGATTTGTTTGTGTGGGGTTTTCAAAATTTAAATTATTCACTATTTTGTGTGGAATAGTGATCACTTCATATCCACATCAAATGCTCTATGTTAGTTAATGGAGGGGATCTAAATGGAAATGGATGACTATGGTTATCATGGAGGTTACAGTTAGAAAGTTGAGGGAGGTTTGAATGTGGTGAGGATCAAAAAATACCAGGAGCTGACACTAACACGTTGATTATTAGTGCGTGTTGGTTAAACTCAATTGTTTTAAATAGGATTTTACCTATCAAGGTGAACAACTGTAACTGAATATTAAAACTATAATTATTTTTATTATTAATTTTTAATGATGAAATATAATTTATATAAAAAATTGGTAGTAAGAAAGCATGCCATAATGACATTAAAAAACCAACAAAAAAAAAACCAAACAAACAAAACTAAACCTAAAAAAAAATTATTATTTGTATCAGATAAACTCATGTTTTTAATAAGCTTCACCCATTTCTACCTCAATGTTTTCTGTCTTTTAACATGTTTGTATTGACACATACTACTTATATCACTATCAATAGCTATTAATTAAATTATATTTTTTTAAATAATTATTTTTAGAAATTATATTTTTAAATTGAATTAATTATTATTAAAAATATAAATATAAATTTTATTTAAATACAAAATTATTTATAAAAAAATCTATTAATATTTATAATAATAAATTAATTATTATATTTTAATTAATAAAGTAATATTTAAAGTTATGTTGAAGGGTATAAGTTTAATTTAACTTTATAGATAATAGTGATGATGAGTTGTCAATTGAGGTATTAGAGGATAATGGAGAAGTCATATTTTCTATATTTGGATTCCAATCATTTAAAGGTTTTATTCTCAATGTTTGGATTTTAATTATTTACGAAGGATAGTATAAGGAATAGAAGTGTTAGTACTCTTTAAAACTAGTCTTCCAAAATTTACGAAACAAATTATAATATTATAATGGTATTTTTATTGTATTTAATAAATATATATTATACGTTTTAATTTTAAATATTTTTGTAATTATTACATCAACACAAATATTTGAAGTAGATTTATTTATTTTTAAATTAAATAAATTATTTATAATTAGTTGCCCAAATTTAAATGTTTTTAGTGTATTGTTGGATTATATTGATTTTCTATATAAAAATTATATATACCAAAACACATTTCTTATGTGCAAGTTCTTTCAACCCTATTTCTTATCATGTTTTTGTTTCTATCACAGTTCTTTGTTTCTAGTTTCTTGTAACATAGCTCAAAAATAAATTTACAATATATATCATATAAAATATGCCAATCAAACGTAATTTTATATAATATAATGATAATCAAATACTATAAAAATATTATCTTGAAAAAATCCATAACCTCATGGAATACAATGATTAAAATACATACGAAAAAAAAATTAAAATGACACTTTTATTTTAAATTCTACATGTACATATAAATTTATCCCATAATTTTAAAGTGAAAAAAAACTATTAACTTTATTCTTTTAATTTTCATACAAAAATTTAACCTAGCTTTGAATCTCTTATATATATAAAAGTTGCAATTAATAAAATTGGTTCCATGAGAAAATGCATTACCTAAAATAAAGTCTTGTATTGATGTACATGCAGCAAAACCAACTTGGATTACTATTTTCATTTCTTTATTTAAAAAATAAAAAATAAATAAATAAACTTATAAATATTTATCCTTTAATAAAGTCATCTATTTATATGTGTAACAAAGCCAACTTCCCGAGATTATTATTTTCAGGTTTTTTTTATATTAAATCTTTGAATATTTACCTTTCAAGTTTGAGCTACAAGCTTGAAAAAGGCTTTTTTTCTTAGGTTTTTTATTTTAATATATAGAATTATTTTTTAATGTCCATTTAAATGTGAGAATATATTATATTGATATGAGTGCAAGGAAATCAAAATAGTTTATATGTATGAGAGGAAGTTTAATAGGGTGAGCATATTTTTCGTATATATATCAGGGTATATTTCCTTTCAAACAAATTTCTTTTTTAATATGTTCTTTAGGTGTTTTCAAAGTTGTCAATTAGGTTGGAAGTTTTGGTTGTTTTGTGTTGAGACTTGATTTGTTGGTGTTTTTTTTTTTTTTTTAATTATGAATATTAAATTTTAAGAAAAATTATAATAATGATTTAATGTTAAGAATAATGTTTTGAATTAGAATGTGTGTAAGAAAATTAATTTTATTTAAATCAATAAAAATAAATTTAAGTAATAAATATGTTTTTCATTTTTTTTTTAAATTTCTTTTAAGGTAAAATTGTTTGTTGTTTTTATTATTTGTCAAAAAAAATTACAATTTCAACATCAGAACGTAATGCAGTGTTTATCATAGGTGTCTCGAGTTTTGAAAATATAAAATTCATACAGTTGTTGACATTTATAGATCCTAAGAGTAAATCCTTAATAAATTTAATTCTTATTTTATAAAGATAATTTGTATTTTTCTATGTTTCGCTTTTAGAAGTTAACAAGCCATCTCTTCCAATCGCTGCAGTAGCATGCTTTACATCAACAATTTTTTCCTGTTGAGTTTGCATACCTTTCATTCAAGTCTTCTTTCGGAAATCATAGGCCAATGTTTTCTAGGGGATGCACAAAAAATTATCATGTACAACTTTTACCACAAATATGTACATTCTCTAATACTGTAAACTTTTGTTTTAAGCAGTCTTAACACTTACCATTGAGAACAACTAAATCCACACTATACAAGGCATTAAATAAGATGAAATTTCCCTGTAAAGCTCTAATACACCAATCTACTACCATTGTTCAAGCGGAATCATCCCACATGATCTCAAAACAAGTTTACCTAGAGTCTGGTTTAATACATGACCTACAAGCTAAATTTGCCAACAAAAAATATTCAAAATAAACAAGAGAAAGGAAAGTATCATGTGTAGACATCTAATTCCTAATATTATTATGTTAAAATTGTCAATCTTACTCAAAATTCATTCTAACGTACAATTTGAGCCAAAATCACTTAAATACGTTAAATGGTTTGAGTTTGTCATATACAAGTGTTGATTTGGGCTAATATATTCCTAAATGAGGCAATGCATTTTATTTGATTATTAACTTTTCTTACATCATTTCAAAAAAATGATGAAAACATAATTTGACCCTCTGAACTACTCAATTTTTTAAATTCGGAGGCACACGACACATGCATGTGTTATTTCATGTCAACAATGTCCTAAATGAGGTATTACTCCATACGTAACTAAAATTTTCTTCTAGTTTCACTCTAGTCAAATTGCATCCCAGTAATATGACATTTTGACTAGTTTGATTAATAGTGTGCAACCGATTTCCAAAGAATTGCATAAAATTTGATTAATCTCCACTTAGGTAAATTAATCCCAATTAATAGCTTAAGTGGAAAATCCATGGAAGTTATTGAATATCTTTTAATTGAAAATCATTTTTTAATATCTGCATCATTAAATGACATCATTTGTGAGGTGGTCCATAAGTCATAAATACAACAAATATCAAGTTTAAGGCCTCTCATGCCTCTTTAATAACCCTTCCTTCTAAATACTTATGAGGGTATTTATAGATTAATTCTCCAAAATTTAATTATTTCATGGTCACACATCTTGATCTCAAGATGGATGGTCATGGTTGATTATGATCAAATTCAAAAATCTATAAATAGAAGAGCCAAGAAAAACCATTTTTAAGCTTCATTTATGTAAATTTATTATGTAGAATTCTCTCCACAAGTCGTTTTTGTGTAGCTTTATTATGCTTAATTTGCAATAAGATAGTTTCAAGATACGCGTAACATTGATTTGAATATCATGAGTCTAGTTTCATTGGTGCGCTTGAGATGATGGAAGAGCATCAACATTCCTCATTTTTAAAGACTTGAGTATCAAATCAAGGAGAAAATCACGTTTTGAGCTGCCTTTGGATGATGGAATGCTTTTGGGAAGGTATTGTGTATGTGCTTTCTTTCAATAGCTCTTAATTGTCATTTGTAAAACTCTATTGAAATATTTGACTTAGTTAATTATGTTATTATGTATTTGCTTGAGTTTTCTTGACTAATGCTTGATCTCACTCACTTTTTATTCCATATCTATATCACAAAATGATAAAAACACATTCCCAATTCCAATAAAATAATCTCATCTATATATATAAGTATAATTAACTTCAATATACTATTAGGTAATCTTGGTGAAGGTTGCAATTTATTTTTTTATTTTTTGATTTTCAATATTAATTTTATAGGGGTGTCAATCCTTCCTAATTAGGATCAAACTTATAAAATATATATTGTATAGACTTATCTCTCAATACTTTCAGAAAAGTGTCTTTCATAATGATGGCATAATCTTCGCATTTTATAACCCTAAGAGCCCACTTTTTACGCATAGGTGATTTTGTTTGATCTCATTATTGATATGGCTAATCTCATTGCATTTGATTGTTTCTATTCTATATTGTGTAGGTTTTTTCTTTTTCATCTTCCATTGCTATCTGTTTTCCTTTTTGATTTATTTGAGGTTATTTCTCATGGGTAGATAACTGGAAAGTTTTATTAGTTATTCCCTTAAATTTATTTACTACTATGTGATGTTTATATGTGAATTTTCCTATGTGTTGTTCTAGACACGTTTCACATTATAATGAGTTGGAACGCGTGCGTGATGGCAATGAGGATTTCAAACAGATTTTCACCTGGTAGCTTTATAAAATTAAAATTAAATCAATCTATTTTATGGTCACTAAAGCCAATATCAATTAATTAGATAAATCTTCCAATTTTAATTAAAAGGAATTTTCCCAACTTGAAATTATAACTGATATAAAAAATTAAATTTTGTAATTTAATCAGATGGTATTAATGTAATGTAATTAAATAATTAATATAAAATAATTAATATATTATTATTAAGATTTTAAAATGGATAAAAAAAATTTATTGTATAATTACAATATATATAAATTTTAGTTTTAATTTTCACTTTAAGTTTAGATTTTAATATATTACAGATTTTCAATTAGAAAAATATTTAAATAAAAGATGAAAAATAAATTTTTTAATTAACATTTTTAATTTTTTTTTAAATAAATGTTTTTATTAATTTTTAAATAAAACTAATATGTTCTAGCTCTACATTGATTTTATTATCTTAGATGTGTGACTCTTGTATTATAGAACACATACCCTTAATGTTTTAGTTTAAGTAGAATTCCCAAGACTCTCACTTATTTATAGCATTATAAAATAGCAATGACCATAAATAGTTATTTAGTAAAGCCTCATGATGTTGACATGTGAGGATAAAAAAAATTAAATATTAGTAATCCTTCAACTTTGAATGTTAAAACGTTTATTAAGATATAATAAAACTATTTTGATAATATTTAATTTTATCTAAGATATATTATATATAATATCTATTTGTAAACATTTTTGAAATTATTATATCATAATAATGCAAACATTTGATATATTAAAAAAACAAATCTTAAATTAATATACTATTTTTATTATTTTATGGGAATATTATATGAATATAAAACTCTAAACTATTTATATGATTGAATTCTAATAATTTTATAATTAAAAATTATATATACCAAAATCTGTATTTCACGTCATGTTTTAGTTTTTAGATTTAATGATTGACTTTTAAAAAAGGTCATGTAAATAAAATTTGATTTCTCATCACAAATAGGTCATTACTTTTAAAAACCCATGCTTGAAAAAAATATAACAAGTAATCCAAAATATTGGAATTATCAAATGGCCAAGAAAAACATAGGTCTAATGTGCAATGGTAAGCCCCAAGTGATGGCGATCTACTATAAAATAAATGCATGAGCCAAACATAGGTATAATGTTGTCTTGAAATAATATAGTGTTTTTCTTGTTGGGTAGACTCCACATATGTTCAAATGTTCTGAAGGACAAAATGGACCTTCAAGTGACATCATAGCTTCAATGAAAGTTTGGTATAATTCTTGTACATATTCTGGATTGGACACTTGAGGTGAGGCTTGACACTTGCATTGATGCTAGTGTCAAACTCAGTGTCTTGGAGGTAAAAAATAATCAAAGCACAAAACGAGTAGAATGCAGAGCCTAATCATTATCTAGATAGAATTCTAGATCACTATCATAGTCTAGAACTAGATGCATAATAAGATACACTATCTATAGCCCTTGATTGCCTAGTATTTTACTATACTCATTACATATAGTTTAATATGTTAATTTCTATTATTTGTCATATATTACTGAATTATGAATATTTTCATATTGCATTCAAAAAAATTTATTTACTTAATTTATTTAGTTGCTGAGCTAATTTAGCTTAAAACATTCTAGTGAGTCCAACCTCTATATATTATTTGAATCACACCCTAGATTGGATTTAAGGTTTCTCCTTCCCCAACAATTTAGTTTTTACTATTCTTCTTTCTCATATCTAATGAAGGAATGCTTATTTATCTTTTCTCCCTTGACATAATTTTTCTTGTCCACTTGGTTGTATCCAAGCTTGTTTCCCTTTTCAACATGCTTACTCTTCCTAAAATCCATATGCAACCCTATCCTTTGGATAGCTTGTTTAATTTTATTGATGGTCAATGTATCATGGATGAGGATCTTATAGCATATCAAAATCAAACTCAATCATTAGAATTTGCTTATAATTATGATTATGATGAAAATGAAAGTCTAAATTAATATGTTGACAATCATAACATGTTTTCAAATGGTTATGAATGTGATTATACTCATCTTGAACGTGAATATGAGGAGACTAGTTCTCTTATTCTTCCTATTCCTAATGATGAAAGGCCTAAAAACTAAAAAATAATAAATTTTGTTGGTGCATCACATCAAGATGGTAAAATATATATCAAGAAGTTAACATTCAGGATGTTGAAAGTCACAATTTATTGCGCATACATTCTATAGATGAACTAACACTAGAATGTTATTCTTCTCTTTCAATTAATGAGTTTTTTGAAAAAGATGAATGTGTATCTTCTTTCCAAAATGATGATAATGTTGAAAATCTTGTTCCTTATTTATATCAATCAAATTAAAATAGTGAAAGCATTTCTCTTTCTCTAGCTTGTAATGAAAATGCATGTATTACTTCTTTTCCTACTCTATTTGCTTGAAAAGATGAAAATCAAAATGAAATTCCTTCTAAATATCTCATTGAAAATGAATTACTTGAAGATAAAGATAAAATTTCAAATGCACTTTCTACATCTCTTACCAAAATTTCACAATATACAAAAGAGAAAATTAAAAGTTCATTACATAATAAAAATGATAATGTTGTATCAAATGTCTCTTTTTCATATGATCATAATGTACCAAAATTAGAAATTAGCATTGCATTATCTCTACCTCCTTTGTTTGAACTAAAGAATGAAAGTGAAACTTGCATTTTTCATTTTATTTAAAATAAATTAGAAAAAGTTCTTATTTCTTCCTCCTTTACATTTTATGCTCAAAATCTTGTTTCAATTTTATATAAATAAAATGAAACCACATCTATTACTCTTATTTTATGTAATGATATTCAAAATTCCCAATGTGGTTGCATCTAGCATGATTTAGTTTATTCTTTTGCAATGGATGTTCCTTTACCTAATACTCCAAATTCATGTGATGACCTTATTTTAGAATGTAACTATGGTGACAAATAACTTATTATTCGTATGTTTCATATGGATTGTAAATTGAAACCTATAACCACCTTTTCAAGATATTTACCAATCCCTCATAATGATATCCTATCTATTATGACTACTATAATAGACTTGCAACTCTAAGTGACTATTGTTAAGTTGCAAGTGTCCTCCCATGAGGCTAATTTTAAAGATAATATATTGGATTACCAACCTCTCATATGAGATGTTTTTGATCTTCCTTATCCTTGAAATTTTATCATGCCTATGTTTTCCTCATTTAATGGTCAACAAGATCCTGTTACTCATTTGAAATAATATATAGACTCCTTTGGACATTGCGTTAAATATGGACACTGTTTATTAAAATATTTGAAATATAAGTCTAGCTCAATAGGTTCTTTATTCATTCTATATACTCTCAAATAATTCCTTATCAACCGTTAAAACTTGAGGATGTATTCTTATCTATTTTCCATAATTACACATTACCTAAGCTACCATTAGAACATTTGCATGACTTAACTCAAAATGAGGATGAATCCCTTCAAGAATATCCTATAATATTTTTATGTAGATAAAATACCAAACACTCTCACTCTACACCTTTACTCACAATATACCTCTTCAATATAATGGATTACACTTCTTTGCCATGGGTTTCTAATACATTCTTCATGCAAGAATTGAGATTCATTTATTTCTCTATGGTTTCAATGGTATTCAAAATTATTGTATGAGTTAAAATATACCTCTTAATACATTAACCACATTTCCATCACTTTCCAAGACTCGTCTCAACCCTTTTCACAATTATGTCAACTTTTCTTATAGCTCTACTAGCCCTGTTTTGAGAAACTTTACTTTTGTATGGAATTGTAATTGAACAAACCTGAAAACAAAATATTTATGTATATACCCTTTTAAAAAATCTAAATAAACTCAAATTTTCATGGTTATAATTAGTCTTTAGACCACTTTTAATTCCCTCTTAATCCCTTTGTTTAGGCCTATTAGGCCCGTTTAGGTCTTGATTCAAAACAATCGTCTAAAAATGTATGGAAATGTATGGAACAACACTGAAAACTTCAAAATATGTAATAACACTTCATTACCCAAATTCACACCAAATTATATTAAATTTTTATGGTTAGAAACATAGATATGGGCTAAACCCTAGTTTAGGGTTTTCAAGCACATTGTCTTAGCTGAGAGCAACAAAAATTTCATTGTGGAAAATGGGAAAGTTTTAAAACAATAAATTTAGGCTTAAAATGTCTTTATATACTTTGTTCAACTCTCCTAACCCTTATTTTCCACTAATCAACCAACTGTCATACATTTACTCCTTCAATATGTTTGACTGTGCACCAATTTCAATAATCTATAGGTCTATGTTCTATCTTAGAAGTTTATGTCAAAATTTTAATAATAAAAAGTACTAACAGTATTCACTAATGTCTTAAACACATACAAAAACAATATTAATAATTTTCCAACCAATTCTTGTTCTTGACCTTTAAAGAATCCATCACACTATCCATTGTTATAATGTGTAACTACAAGAAAGCAGGGTTTCTTGTCATAAGTATTAAGCACCGTAAAGTATCCACTATGTATATTATCATATGATATTTCAAATAAATTTACACAAAATTTATTCACTCTTGAAAGGATCTGTCAACATCTTTTACCATTCATTCATTGAAAATGCATCATCATTGAAATAGAATTCACCTTTTAGTCACAGGGGTTTGTGAAACCAATGAAGAAACTAATTTATTTTAGTTTATTGGATCTTAAAAACTCAATAACATTCTATCCTCAATCAAGTTATTTAAGACAAATAATTATTGTTAAATATCACCCAACTTTAAACTATTAATTTGTAACAAGTAGATTGCACACTTAGTCTGAGTCTACACTTTAATCCCTTAAGACCAGGCATCTCTCATTCTCTAATCCTATAAAATATAGAATCAAAAAAAAAATCAAAACATTAAATCATACTTATATCAAATTCCAATACAATTATCTCATCAAACATCACACATGCATTCTAAATAACAAACCATGACCTCCTAAATAGTGGTTTGTATCCTTTCCTTTAGAAACAGAGTTCTTTCTTGTATTTCCTCATATTCTCACTTCAAACACGCAAGCTTGAACCTAAAATTATACTTATAGACAAATTCATCTTCATTCTTCTACACATGCATTTGTTAACAAGTAATGTAAGAAAAAAGATATCAAAGACCTTCATCAGAGTTCTATTTTTATTCCATATGCAGTAGTGATTACAAAACTTCCTCCCCTATTCATTTTCAATCTAATAAAAATTACATTCTCTCTTTATCTATTTGAATGGAATCATCCCATTAAAAATCATAAATGATTCCTATATGTCTAAAAATTAAACATAACTAATTCTTGGCCATTTTTCGTACATGGAGGTTTATCTTGATTCATAACTTTTCTTGATTTTCACTCCATTTGACATGTTTTGACTCATGACATAGGACTCATGACACTTTAAGAACCTCTTACATTTTAATTACCCTTATACTTTATTTTCACATATTTCCATCCACTCAAAATGCAAAAAAGTCCTTTTACATGACTTGACAACATTCAAAAATTCAAATAATGATTTTGTAGGGACACACTAGAGTTTGAATTTTATGCTCCTTAAGACCATATAGACATCACCTATGGACCTCTACTAACCTATATCACCGATATGACATATAATTAGACTACTTAAAACAAAAATGGATCTAACTTGGGGTCATCATGGGATGCCCCTACATCAAACTACCAAGTTGAAGAATCTTTGACACAAGTTCTTGAGTGATCCACTTGGTATATGTTGCTACCTAATTGCTTTAGACCTCCTCGTGGAATTTTTCTACTTATACTTACCTATCATATAGGTTCACATGATCTTGGGCCCCATATTTAGGCCTCTTTTTCTTCATCTCCTCAATTCGCATACCTGCACATAGAACAACAATATTAAACAAAACATGTTTGTTACCTTCTCTTTTGCTTGGTAGGTACATTCGACTCTTTCTCTTTTTCAAATAGATTCTTCTTCTTCTCAACTCCATGATCAACCACCACTACAAGTATGAATTTTTCTTATTTCATCACAACTCTTTTCTTTGTCCACTTTACCTCACAAACAACATCTTCTTGGTTTTTTATTGTATCATGCTTAAGTAGACTCATACTTTGATGTTGTACATCTTCAGCATATTGACTACCCTCAATCTCTTCCATTTCCAAGAGCTATATATTATCTTTCATTATTTCATATTCTTGATCTCTCTCATAGACCTATTGCATATGGATCATTTCTTTGTCATTTTATTCTTGATCAATACTCTCCTTCAAACATGCAAGTTCATCCATCGTTCCTCCCTTAGTTGCCTACTCCTTACCTATATTTTATTCACAAAACAACTCATTAGACATAAAACTTGGAGCTTTTACCTTGTTCATTTCAATCTCCATCTTCTTCACTTGGTGGGTGTTCATCCCAAACCACTATTCATCTATCTTGGCTATAATATCTTCCACTATTATGTTATTCTCTTTCACATATGCTTGGCTTCCATTCTTGCCTTCACTACCTTCTTCTTTGAACACTCTCTTAGGTGATATTATTTAATTCATTTGACAAATACTTACTGCCACTTTACATTCTTCACTCCTCACATCAACCAACTCAACATAACTTACATTCTTTTCTTCCTTGGGTGTTTTGACAAAACCCAAAATATCCATATTTCTACTCCAACATTGCCTTATCAACATCATCATGATCCTTTCATCTTTCCTATCTTCTTCACCCTTCAATGAAATAAGTGTATATGTCTTTCCTTCCTTCCTAATGGTATCGGTGTTGGCTTGACCATCATGTACGAAATGTTTATCAAACTAACATGGCTTCCCTAATAGTAATTGACACACATCTATAGGAAAAATTTCACATAACACTTGATCTATATATTCTCCTATCTTGAAATCAACCCAACTTTATTCTCTTACCAATATCTAGTGTCTTTTCTAAACCCATTCAATTCTATATGGTTATAGATGTGGCATTCTCTTTAATCTCAAATTCTACACCATTTCCAATGAAACAATATTATTAGTGTTACCTCTATCATTAACCAAATTGCATACCTTACCATGGACCTTACATCTACTCTTGAATAGGCTTCTTCTTTAAATTGGTTCCTTACCTTACTTATATTGTAATAATACTCTCCTCATGAGCAACGAATCATTCCTATCATGCCTTATCTCCTTATTCACCTCTCTCTATTGTTGCATATTGTTTCTCACATTCCTTGGACACTTTGTTGCCATGTGTCCTTCTCTATAGAAATTCCAACATTGCCCCTAAAATCTCTATCTTGGTTGTTGTCTCAATGGACCTTTATCTCTTCTCAATCTATCATTTGAAAATTTTATAAAATACCATGCATGGTGCTTCCCCATGTCCTCTTGACATACTATTGCATTTTCATGTGGTCTCTCTTGTACCACCTCTATATTCTCTTTTTCTTCTATCCTTTCTTATAAATATTTACCTTGCTTCATATCATATATTTATTCTCTTTGTTCTCTCTCCCTAATAAAATCCTTTATATCCTCCATTATCATCATTAATGGAGTAATTAGAAGGGTTAATTGGTCCATCAAACTCTTGACCAACTCATCATCCCTGTTATCTCTCTCCATGGAGCATTATTTTTAATAACATATCCTGTAATGTACTTCAAAACACATTATTAATCCTTTAAAAAATCCAAAAAATCATTCCCTCAGATTTGATACCAAAATGATGAGATAAAATACCAAACACTCTCACTCTACACCTTTAATCACAATATACCTCTTCACATTAATAGATTACACTTCTTTTTCATGGGTTTCTAATATATTCCTCATGTATTAATTGAGATTCATTTATTGTTTTATGGTTTCAGTGGTCTTAAACATGCTTGTATGAGTTAAAATATACCTCTTAATCCATTCACCTTCCCATCACTTTTCAAGACTCATCTCAACCCCTTTCATAATTCTATCAACTTTTCTTACAACTCTACTAGCACTATTTTGAGCAACTTTGGTTTTGTACGGAGTTGTACTTACACAAACCTAAAAACAAACTCTTTATTCAGATACCCTTTTAAAAAATCTAAATAACCTCAAAATTTCATGGTTAGACTCAAGTTTTAGATTACTTTTAATTCCCTCTTAATCCCCCGGTTTAGGCCTATTGGGCATGTTTAGGTCTTGATTCAAAATAGTCTTCTACAAATGTATAAAAACATACAAATTAAGAATGGAAACTTCAAAATCTATAAGAACACTTAATTACCCAACTTTCAAAAAAAGGATATGAAATTTGGATGGTTAGAAAGATAGATATGGGCTAAACCCTAGTTTAGGGTTTTTAAGTACATTATCTTAGCTGAGAGAAACAAAAATATCATTATGGACATTTGGAAAGATTTCAAACAATCAAGTTAGGTTTAAAAGGTCTATCTAGACCTGGTTCAACTCTTTCAACCATTAGTTTCCATTAATGAACCTATTGTCATGCATTTACTCCTTCAATATGTTTGACTGTACACCAAATTAAACACTCTGCAGGCCTATGTTCTGTCTTAGAAGCTTATGCCACACTTTTAATCAAACAAAATGTACTAATAGTATTTACTAAGGTCTCACATACATACCAAAGAAAAGGATACAAACCCTTCTTTAAGAGGTCATGGTTTTTTTTTTAGAATGCATATGTGATGTTTGATGAGATAATGGTTTTGGAATGTGATCCAAGTATGATTAAATGTTGTGACTTGTTTTTTTGATTCAATATTTGATAGGATTGGAGAATGAGAGACCCCTAGTCTTGAGGGATTAGAGTGCAGTCTCAGACATGGTGTGTAATATGATTATTATAGAATTAATAGTTTAAAGTTGGGTGAAATTTTAATAATAGAGATTTATCTTAAAGAACTTTATTTAAGACATAATGTGAGTTTATAGTATCTAATAAACCAAAGGAGATTCTTGCCTTCATTGGTTTCACAAACCCCTGTGACTGAAAGGTGAGTTTTGTTTCAATGATGATGCATTTTTAATAAATGAATGGTAAAATATGTTCACATATCCTTGAAAGAGTGAATAAATTTTGTGTAAAGTTATTTGAAATCTCATATGACAATATACAGACTGGATCATTTATGGTGTTTAATACTTCTGACAAGAAACCCTATTTTCTTATAGTTACACATTATAAGAGTGGATAGTGTGATGGATTATTGAAAGGTCAAGATCAAGAATTGGTTGGAAAATTATTAATTTTTTTTTTGAATATGTGTGAGACCTTAGTGAATAATTTTAGTATGTTTTTTTTTATTGAAAGTGTGGCATAAGATTCTAAGATATAACATAGGCCTATAGAGTGTTGATTGTGGTGCACAATCAAACATATTAAAGGAATAAATGCATGATAGTGGGTTGATTAGTGGAAAATAAGGGTTTTAAGAGTTTAACCAAGTATAGATAGAGATTTTAAACCTAAATTGATATTTTCAAACCTTTTCCAATGTCCACAATAAAATTATTGTTGCTCTCGACTAAGATAGTGTGCTCAAAAACCCTAAACTAGGGTTTAGACCATATTTGTGTTTCTAACCATCCAAATTTCATATAATTTGGTGTAAATTTGGGTAATGAAGTGTTATTTTTATATTTTGAAGTTTCCAATGTTTTTCTATACATTTTTGTATGTTTTTATAAAACTATTTTGAATCAAGACCTAAATAGGCCTAATAGGCCTAAACATAGGGATTAAGAGGGAATTAAAAGTGGTCTCAAGATTGAGTCTAACCCTAAAACTTTGAGGTTAGTTATATTTTATAAAAAGGTACCTACATAAAGATTTTGTTTTTAGGTTTGTGCAAATAAAATTTCATACAAATTCAAATTTGCTCAAAACAGGGCTAATAGAGTTGTAAGAAAAGTTGGCAAATTTGTGAAAGGGGTTGAGATGAGTCTTGGAAAGTGATGGGAAAGTGTTAAATGGATTAAGAGGTCTATTGTAACTCATAAAAGAATTTTTAAGACCATTGAAACCATAGAGTAATAAATTAATCTCAATTTTTGCATGAGGAATGTATTAGAAATCTATGACAAAGATGTGTAGTCCATTATAGTGAAGAGGTAAATTGTGATTAAAGGTGTAGAGTGAGAGTGTTTGGTATTTTCTCTACATAATATTTAAGGATATCGTGTATTCCTTAAATTACACACCTCAGATTTTGAAGTACAATTTATATTTAACAAGGGTCTTATTTCGTAACTTAGAGAAAGAGCATTTCATAATCCCTTTGCTTCATTCGATATTTTATATTGTTATTTTCATAAATATGCATGTGCTATAAAAAATATAAAAAAAAATTATCTATTTTTCCACGAAGAGGAAAACATGTTAAAAAACAATTTCCCAAAGAAAATCACCAAACTAAGAAGGGTTAGGAACCACTTCAAATACCTTTTCTAAAATAAGTACATACTAGGGAATAAATAGTAAAATATATGCACATAATTCTACATATAGAGTACCTCCCACAATCAAACCACATAATCCTCTACTAAAAGGCAACCACTTCAATTTGATTTATTATGAGATAAACCACATGATATATTGCATTCACTATTAGATAAAAAGATGATAAATATTCCCCCTAATTAATACCATCCACCACACATATTTGAAAAGGTAAAAGGAAATCTCTTTTACACTTAAAATGATATTAATGAGCATCGAGATAATAGATTTTTTCTCTCAAAAAAAAATTACACAACTTGTCAATTGGAAGATCATTACCTTTTAGAAATACACATCAAGGTCTCTTTCCCTTACATATTCTAGAGGTTATTATAAAAGGGTTGAGACATCCCTTGACAATCATTTTAAGGAACATGTGGTCCATCTAACTTCACACAATTCAGTCATTAGCTGAAGTCTTTCTCCTAGTGTATCCTCTACCAAGATCAATATCTCCTCGACATTGATCCTACCAAAGAAACATCAATTGATTATGATCTTGATAGAGTGATACACAGAGGAGGAATGGAGATAAAATTTATAGAGCCTACTTGCATACTTAAACACTTAATTTGGGTACCTAAACCCACACATATAGATACATTGGTTATAGTGATATAAATAAAATCATAAGTTCCATTACCAAATGATCATTATAGTCAAAATTTAGTATTTGAAACTATAATTCATTACATATGGTGATTTCCTCATTATCATTACATTATAAAATTAATGCATTTCCATAACACTCTAAAAACATTCCATACCCAGGTAATTATTATACAAACAAATGTAAGTAAAAGCATTTTCAAATAAGGTAACACATCCATTTGAAACCAAATATACCATGTGAGCATCATCATATCTATGTATCAAAATGGTGAAAAACAATTATATAATATAAATTATAAATCATATGTTGGGGGCATATCCTTGGGTTTATATACTCTTCATCATTATCTACACAAACAAATCTAGCATCTCTTGATGTGGATGCCCTTAGGTCTTACATGAGCCACGTGACCAAGATCATTATCATACTCTCTCCTCAAATGATCCCAAATTATTTAATGTTTAATTATGTTCTTGGCATAGGGAATCATATAGATTTATCAATACTTACATAATCTTTGCGTCACTTTACTTAGGGTCACTCTGTATGTAACTCATCTCATTTAGTGATAACTATGTAATACACTACCAGTACCCTATCCATTTCATTAAAAAGAGGGGAACGATCACCTCTAATATACACTACCATATAAAAAATCCCTTTCCATATATATCCATGGGTGCACAATTAATGTGGGATCGTATTGAGTGATCCACCATGGTAGCCAACTCCTGAATATATGCAAGTAAGACAAAAAAAACAAATCAACTACATTTACTATATAAATTTATATATCAATAAAATAAAAACAAAAATAGTGAAATTACATGTGGATATAATTATTTCCTCATCTATGTGTTATGGTCCCATGAGATATCCACCCCCTCCATCTTCTTTTCCACCTCTTTATGTTGTGGGTATGACACCAGGTGTGGAAACTATAACTGGAAATAAGAAAAACTAATGCTCCCTTTACCACCACTATGTATAATAATCTATACACATCACATCATATCTTATATCCATTATAATAACAATATCTATTTCATCACCTAGTTAAGGGGCTAATTTAGCTATTGTCAGAGCTCGGCTATCTTTGGGCCTATGCCCACTACTAACTATCTGATATCACAAATAGTGAGACAATGGCACCCATATAATATACCAAACTATTTAAGTACATGATCATACTAAAATATCCCATAAACAATAAAAAAATAGGCTACCAATCATATGCTGACCCAGATCATCTATAGCTCATGCCTATCCTCAAGCCATACAACAAATGTCATGTATAGATGCCATGTGATCTGATCAACTATTAGATGATATAAAATAGTATGGTACTCCATCATGATATGTAATATAAAATGGGAGATTACCCACTTATTTAAGAATACCTAAGGGTGGGCCCACCCTAATAATAATATACCAATTATTTGCACTATTGCAATCTGTTCATACACCTAAACATGTAGTAAGGTAGTAGATCTGATAGTGCCACCATGACCCTCGAAATAGAATATATATGAATCACTATATAAATGGACCAAAATTATGTGACCCAAATATCATCTTGTACCCTTCTCCTCCATATGCCATACAATCTAATACATGTAATATAAAATCACCATAGTGCCACATTTCGCTACCACAAATGAATTTAATAATACATAGATAAATTTATGCAACTTTGGAATATCACCTCTAATATTACTATCCATAAAAATCATGCTACTGAGATATACATTTATTTCTATTTGGCCAGTGAAAGAAAGATGGGAGTGTTGGATATAACCATGGCTACCATCTCAAAAACATTTTCTTTCTCACCCCTGATTGACAAATGGAAAATTTAATAAACATATTCAAGTATGATTGTAATATCCCTTATAGGGAGCTAGAAAGTAAAAGTATTTGTATTCCACCTCTCAACCAATGATGTAATATTATGAAATCTATCCTAGTTAGAATACATATCCTAAACATACTTGATCAATCATGGTTGAGTCAGACACATCTTTACTTATCTATTCCATGATGGAAAAATTACTCCCATGCCAAAAATCCCACTTATGAAGATCCTTATACACAAAAAAATTGATAAAAAACCAAGTGGTCTAGCAAAAAAAAACATATTTAGCACTAACAATTCAAAAATCTAGTTGTACATTACTATGATGCTTAAATTGAGTTGGGAGACATGTGTTGGATGGTTCTATCCATATTTGGAAACTAACATTAAATTACCATTGATATTATCTATATATCTAATGTAAGGGTTTGTCCACCCATAAAAAGTTGATTTTTTTTCCAAAATTAACAAAATTTGAAAAATTAAAAATTACTAAATAAATTGTAAGTAAATATGCTTACCAACTCATTTAAGCCTTAGTTGGACAAGGTTGTCTAAATTGCTTATAATCATAGTAGTCATGGATCTCTCTCATGCTACATTGTAAAATTCTCTCCAAATCCCAAAGTTACAAAAGGTTTAAAATACAAATGAAATAGAAATTATTCTCAATACCTAATATATAACACTTGATTTTTCAATGGTCAACACTTCAAAGGTCCATATCTCCAACACCAGTTATCCAAATTTAAAACCACAAGTTGTGTTTGGATCCAGACAATGGGATATTCTACATTATCTCAAATTATTTAATATTTTTGATAATTCAAATTTTGTCTATTTTCTTATTATACCTAGGCATCATTAAAATTATAGATATTACTAAATAAATATTACATTCCCACTTAAAAACATTACCAAGGCATATGACCAACACATAAATTGATTTATATTCACTCATATATATATGATATTTCCACTTATTCCTTTCACGATGAGGTGATTACATATTTTTTCCCTCATATCAAAGGGGGGACCATATCAGTGGGGGTAGGTTACATAAATATGCCCACAACTATATCTTTCTCCCATTTTATAGATTTAGTTGGGGTATGACATTACCGCATGTCCTCAAAATCTTTCACAAATTTAATTTTTTTAGATACACCAGACTCTATATCGGGGGCATGTCTTTGATATATGTCCTACACTTATTTGTTTCGATCCTCATATTACCCATATTCAATAGGGTTATGTTATAGAAACATGTCCTCTACATTTACACTGATTGATATTTTCTCTATATTTTCTTTTTAGTATATGTTTAAAATATATATTTGGGTCATTATTCTAAACATTAGTACTATTAATATACATATATTATATAATATTGGTGCATATACTAATCAAAATGCACCAATCTATGTAAAATACATTATTTTACACCAAATATGATAGGGGCATGAACAAGAGTTCACCCATATTTACCCAACCATTAATTTATCTTCCATATTCACCAAATTACTATGGAATGCCAATATATCAAGGAATGCTATTATACTATGGACTATTATCATACTGTAGATGATATTTTATGATTATATAGATCCTTAGTCTTGTACACTTGGAAAACTCAAAGTTTGGTTGTTCCTCTTAGCTCTTTACCTTTCTTGCTTACACAAGTTTTGCATCTACTCTATCTTTGTGCACCTTGGTCTATATATCTTATTCTAACCAATCTTATGTTGATGACCCATATCTAAATTTAGTATAATGAATTTAAATAAAAACTCAAAATCATCTAGGTGGTTACATCCTATTTTATCACATATTATATATAGGACACTAGCATTAAACCCATATAGTATCATCGATGCAACTTCCCTAGGCTGATGTTATCATCTAGAGAGCCAAAAGTAATAGAACCAAAATATGATGACTATTATATAATCTCCTTCATACCTAATTTCTACCTATTCTTGATTTATAATTGTATTAGCATCATAAAAATCTAAGTACACCACTTCTTTGTCATTTATATATCTAACATAGTTTTACCTTCCATATTTAGACTATATCAACATAATAAATTTAGTATATGCTTATCTATGAGTTTAACATATGATTGGCATGATATAGATATTGTTATCTCCCTGTTCCATTTCATTTCTATATACCCCTTTAATTTTAATCTAAGTTTAACTCAAACTAACTTTAGATTTACATTTTAGGGTTAAACATTTGGTGACCCTGATTCGTGTGAATGCAAGTTTTTGTGATTCTAATGGTTTTAACCTAGATAGGGTTTTATATTGCTATAATTTTTAATTTATTATTTTTACTATTTTGAATGCAACCCAAGCATATCCCTATATTGGGAGGTGTTCTTAATGAGCATTTTGATCTTACCCTCTAACCATATAAGATGTCTCAAATCAATGAGGGATTTCATACCTTAGATCATGATGATACCCATGTTGATAATGAAAAAAATATTGATAGAGTTATCATAGAAGAATATTTTGATAGTCAAAACCATGAAATAAATAAAAATGAGAAAATAGACCATGATCAGGTTCATTCAATTGAATTGTTTCATGAACACATTTGACAAAACTCTAAATATCTTGATGAGATCTTAAAAAATATAATCAATGACAAAAAAATCCTAATCTATAGTGAAAACACCCCTCCCCTTGAACACATTATAATCAAATATGTCTAGTGGGGGCATAGGTCATGTGTTTAAACCTTTGTTCCTTGTTACTACTATTGATACATCTATCATGGAATTACTAGTTGTGTCAACACAAATATTGGTTTTAATGCCTATTACTACTAAAAACTTATTATCATCCACTTTGGTGATTCGTCAACTCATTAATCTAAATCCCACTGGGCTTATAGTTGAATATTTCCTTTAAGTTGTAAATATCTTGGAGGACAAGATTACAAACATTAAAAAAAAGATTTAAAATCCCCTCATATTATATATTCACAATATGTATTACATAATTCTTTTGTAATTGATATATCTTTGCACCTTTTTCCAAATATATTTGTTGCACTTAATTTCATAGCTTATGATGGAAAGGGTGATATTGAACATCTTCAAACAGTTTATATGACATGCCTTGACTATGCTTCCAATGATAAAATTATTTCCAAAAAGCCTCAAGCACTATTCTTTGAGGTGGTTTTATGATTTACCTCTCCTATCTATAAAAGCATTCAAACCTCTTTGGAGATTAGTTCTTAGCACACTCTTCCATTAACAATTTTGGAAAGATTTCATATGCCTAAATTTCCAAAATAAAACAAGGAACCAATGAGCCTATTAATGAATATGTATTGATATATAATACAGTGCTAGCCAAAATGATCAATCTTATGGAAAAAAGTGTTGAAATATATATTCAAGAAAAGTTTACTTGCTTCTTTATATGAGTCCATTTTTTAAAAAAAAGTTCAAATCTTTTGATGAATTATGACATGTTGTATGGGACCATGAATTGAATCTTATGCTATTAAATAAGCTCATGCATACATCAAACACACCATCTACATCTAAATATAACACCAAGTTTACAGTTAAACCAAGTTAAAAGGTAAAGACTCTTGAGCCTAAAATGTAAAAGACCACCACAGTTAACCCTAATTTCATAATAGCCTAATCATCTTGTCTTATAAAATACACCAAATAGATAATTTAAACATTTACCTAAGTCCCAATCTTCATTACTCTCATGGTTACTAAATTATTAGCTTACATCTCTCCCTCATCCTGTCAAGGTTGATATGAGTTAACCTCTACCCAAAGGATATGATGTAAATGATTGTAAATGATTATTTTGATTATCATCAAGGCCCAGGACTTTCTATAGGTAGATTCCTTACCTTTAATCACAAGAACCAAGATCTTATCGATGATGAAAATATTGTGTTTGGGGATCCTCTAAATGAATTAGTCTCACAACTTGGATATCACCATTAATATAAAATATTTAGCAATCATTCGAAAGATAATTCTAAGAAGGAAAAAGAACTAAAAATGGCATTTAGTGCACATCCTCCTTCCTCACATTATGGACACCCACTAGATGGGATTATTGGTAATTACATGTGACATATACCTCATGTGCTTTAGATGCCTTATATTTCATTTAAAAATAATTAAATCAAATATGATGATTCTTATCTTCATTATATATTCATTTAAGTATACCTTTAAAAAAATCCCATAAACAATTTTATGACTAATAATGGTCCACTAAAAAAATTGCACCATGAAATTACTTACACACTTGGGTTATACTCATCATGATTTACGCCCCTCTACCAAATCAATTAGATCATTAGATGGGACTTCCTATAAGGTTCTTGGTGATATTGACCTACCTTTACAATTCAATCTTGCATATGTGGTTAATACCTTTTCAATTATCCCTTCTACATGAATATTTGATATGTTATTGGGAAGACCTCAGATAAACACTCATTGATTAGTACCTTCTACAATGCATGGGTGTGTTAAATACATTCATTCTAATTATATAATTATAGTTTCTATAATTTCATATGATCACCCTCTTGAACAAATTAAACTCATACCTAGAAAACTAATTATCAATCCTATAAAATCTAATTCTATGAAAAAGGGTAAGTAATAGGAAATCCCCTTTACAGGGCAACCAACACTTGAGAGACCATTACAACATATACATACAATGGATTCCATGGAATCCCAAAATTTAAATACACACCATGATGAAATACCTAAATCATTTCAAAATGTACGTATTAGTGTTATACCAAAGTAATAAATGAGCAATCATTTATGGGTTTTGAGAACACTACACTTGTTACTCTTAATATTGCTTTATGACCATAAAGTCATATTTTACATACATAGAGCACCATTGATACCAAATTGAAAAATATTACACATATATATATGATCCTTAATAACATAGATTGGGTATTACACCAGATTTACCATGGGGAGACATATATGACCATACATTTGATGGAATCATAGGATGATCTTTCCTCTTTGAAAATACCAAAAAAAATTTAAAAAATATAAAATCACTTTCAGTACTGACATGTTATATTAGCTCATTGGAATCCATGTGTTAGTTCCATGTTTATGGACAACATATTAAATTATTCTTGCATAAAAATATGTTCCACACTTATAATTGAGTTTGATACATACATACACATATATAGATAGATTCATATTTCAGATGTTGGGCTTTCCCTCTACTCATGTTATATAGACATTGACAGCATTTGTTTATTTTAACTTGATACACACAAGTTATATGATTTGATGACTAGTATACACTATAATTTTTGAGTTTACATATGTATTTACACATATTCACAATTATATCTTACACATGGTACTTGATATGTTATACATTTGACATACTTTTCCTAAAGCATTAGATCCATAAGATACTATAATATGTTAATGTTGCTTATATATACTTTACTTTATGTACTTACATGAGTGTCTTGAATTTATATTATATCCATTATTTGAGTATTTAAATATGCTCCTTTGATTGAAGTCCATATGCCTATGTATGATTTCATTAACATTTACATATGTCATTTTTTGTTGTATGTACATTTGAATATGTCATTATTTATTTTATGGACATTTGACTAAATCATATTCTTGTTGGAATAAATATTATCGAGAAGGGGGATGAATAAATATCAAAAATCTTCCTTTAAATTCCACTTAATCATTCATGAACATTCATTCAAGCATGTATATCAAATAATGACTAAGTAACCATCCATATATGCATGAAACACAAGAACACAAGATAAGACAACTTATATGTGGTAAACCCTCAAGGGTATGAAAAACCATTGATATAAAAAAAATTAATACATTAATATAAGATAAACACCAAATATAGTTAATCACTTACTTGACATGGAACACAAACCCAAACTATCTAAGCACCAACTCAACTAGGCTTTAGCAATCAACCATTTACAAGGAGGAACCAACCCCCTAGATGACTCATCACTAAATAAAGAAGCTAAAACCCTTGATCACATTAAAAATAATTAGTTTCTTATAAAATAGATGATGATCTCTTTCTTCATCTCTTCTCTCTCTTCAAACCCTCTCAAATTGCCTTCTAGGCTTCTTCACTCAACTAGTCCTCTTCTTGACTTGATTAGGTCATATGACCTTGATTTTCATACATAAAACCTCTATTAAATGTTAATAAATAATCATATATAATCATATAATAGTCTATAAGACCTTATTTTTCTTTTAAATATGATACTTTTTTGGTTTCTCTCTTCACACTCACATAGGCCTAAAATTGCCTGGTATTTATACAAGTCTCTTGTTCATATCCTTCTTAGTTGACCAAACACTATTAACCTCTTATTTCAACCATTAAATGAATATTATGACATATAATATACAAGGATATAATTTTATTTTATTCCCTTTATGTCTGACCTACCTCAATTAGGCCTTATCACACGTTTAGGTCTCAAGGAGACCTGATCCTATTAGGTCTATTTAGGACATATTACACTTTGTCTTCCTTGGAACACATTGAAACACCTAAAAAATAATTAAAATATAACATGAAACTAAAATATACCCATGATAATATTATATAGGATTTATATCACTTTTAGTTTCAACTACCACTTGAAGCACACCATTAACACTATTCACAATTAGGCCTAGGTATACCCAAAGCGTCTATGTTGGAAAACTAAATCATAAACACAATTTTGAAAAAAAATAAATGGAAAAAAATAACATATACATAATATTAATTGTATTATTTTCATCACCATGTGATTTATTATTCAAAACTAAAGTCAAAATAACTCAAACCCTTCTCTAGAAGTAGCTCACTCAGCATTGCCAACTAGCCTTAACACATAATTATGAAAAATTGAACTTATGAAACCTAAAAAAAATGTTAAAGGACTTAAAATTAATTAAAATGATACAAAAAAATCTTTATAAAAAATTTCAACAAAAATATTATAAGCTGTAATGTCAATTATTGGTATTGCAGACCAATTTGTTGACCTTCTCTCTCGTAGACGTTACTCTACCAAATAAACCATTTTGGCTTCAACATTTAAAATTATTAAAATAAATTAAAAGATTATGAAAATAATTTATAGGAAATAAAATTACCAAATAACAAAATAATGTGCATTAGATACACCAACTCATGGTATAGATTCTCAAACTCATCGCTACAACTTGCTTACCCAGAATTGCTAATTTACCTTAAAGCACGATCATGGTGAAAATCACCTTCAACACTTGTATGCCATTTTAAAATAATTTAAATTCATTTTTATTATATTATTATATCATTATAAAAATATTAGATAAAAATATAACATGGTCATATGGAAATATTGGTCTTGTAGACCAATCTCATAACTTTACACCTTCACCATCCCATTTGTACTAGATAGGTCAAATTATAATCAACATTTTCATAATATCAACTAACCTTAAAAAATTATATTAAAAATTAACATATATTAAATTTCTTAAAAAACATATAACTTAATTTTTATTCATCCTTAATCCATGATAACACGTTCTTAATCACCTTCTCACTTATGCCTGGGTTTCTCACTATTTGCACCATTAGTCCTATTAGTGATAGGTTGTATTGGATGATATATTTATAATAAATAAGGGATAAAAAACTATTATAAATCACCATTTACACAAAATAAAATTATCAATCTTCAACCTTCATCCATTTGGTAACTTTGACTGATACAAAAAATATTTGATAAACAATGTCTTTCCTATAGGGTCCACTCACTCCCCTGACAAACCAATGACACATATAGGTTATTGTGAGAGTTTAATACAAACTAAAATAACTTAAATACATATTAAAATCCATTATGATTAATTTATAACAATATCTTTCATATCAGGTCACTATTAGGGTTCTTTAATGGCTTAAACCATCTTCTAGTCTTAACAATCATTCATAAAGCATAGCCCCTCATTACTAAAAGTAATGCCTAAAATTTTGAGATAATACCCTTATCCATATAACATGAATATATAAGGTTCTCATGTAGAGGTTACATGTGACAATGAACACTTGAAAGTTCTTCTTAAGTGGAAAACCTTTCATTATGTGCACTCGAGAGACCTTAAAACACTTTTTCTTGCCTTAACCTTCAAATTTTGACTTTAAAATTGGTAAAAATACTTTAAAAAACATGAAACACTTATTTTAACTCTCACATACTCACATTGGCCTTGGAAAATAATATTGATACCCCATTTGTCCACCATCTCTCTCTTTGCTTATTTAGACCTTGACCTGTAAACTAAATTAGGCCTATAAGTTGACTTTAAAGTTTATTTCCATGCAATCTCAACCTCATTATCAAAATAAAAACCCTATCTCATGGTAAACCACTGATATACATCCTTCATATTCCTTGAAAACACCTCATGACACCTCATTTGATCAGGTGAGGCTTAGAACTAATCTAGTTGTAGACTTGGGCTTAAGGTCTTACCCCTTTAGACTCACCTTGAAACTATCCTGAGTGATAAAATGCCTCATATTTATTATCAAGAAACCTTATATAGACTATTATGACTCTTTTCATCCATCTCACTATCCCACCATGCTCTTTCATGCATAAGCCTAAGCATCATATGGACAAACCTTCTTAGGTCTCTTACTAGGTTCAAACATTTGATAACTTTGACAGTTGATCTTAAAACACTCTTTGATGCTTATAAACCTTTTTCACATTCCTTACATGTTCCTAAACCAATGACATACCTCTTCATAAACCTCTTCATGTTCATCATGCACATGCTCATGATATGACTAAGCTTGTTATGACTAGGCTTCTTAAGACATCTTGTACTCAAAGATTGACACTCAAAACATGCTTACCTTCACTTGAATCATGGAATTAACCATACAAGAATTATTAGGTTACCTTAAAATTATCTCTCAATATAGAATCATTAGTTTTCCTTTATATTATCTCCTATCACATGGTTCATATCTCACATGGCACTCACCATGCATCTTTACTAGATTTAACTTGACATTAATGACATCAACCTTGACATCAAATGGCATAAACCTTGACATAAATGAAAAAACCTATAAAAAAATCCCTCTTTTCCATTGATGGAAAAACATTATTTAATCTTATCACTCTCATCTCCCCTAGTTTAGTCATTCTTCCTACTTGCAGTTCTCCCACTTTGACATTAATGACAAAGGTATTCCATACCTATTATCTATAATCACACCTTCTCCTTCAAATGAACTTATATTACAAGACCACTTCTCAACATAGATCAAGCTTAGTCAATAACCTAAATTTCTCCCCCTCAAACCAAGCATCCACCATGATTTTGCTAACTGAATTATGTCTCGATGAAACATAATGGAGTCACCCCTTTCCATAGGAAACTAGAACAACATAAGATCATGATATTACCATATTTCCATACTCTCACAAGATTGAATATCCTTTAGTATCATTTTAATCTTGATTTAAAAAATAGGCTTGATCTCTTCATCAACCATTTGATCAACAATGTGGACTAATAGCATGCATTCCTAGCTTGATATCAAATATGAAGCATTATCTATCAAAAAAAATAGTCCAATTGACATTGTATACTGATCATGACTCATATTCATTATCTTTAGTTCTCATACATTCATTTTCCTTCTTTCTTGCACTCTAGGGGGATTCAAACTTCCTATTTTAAATTAACAACCTTCAGACTCTATTACAATATAATCCCTTATTGTGTCCTACATTATGAAAACTATAAAAACCCACCTTATACATACCATTGACTGATGTGAACTGTGACTCCATCCATAGTCCCATTATTACTCATTCTTAGAGGGTCTTCTACACTGTCTTTCTCTATGACCAAACTGACTACATACAAAATAATAACCATGAAATGAACTAACATACCTCATAGTATTAGTCTATTTGATAGGTATTTTCTTATTGACCTTCATGTCTTCAATAGTCCTCTCCTTGACTTTAGCTACCTCCTTTTGGTCTTCTTTGAAACCAAGACTTATCTTATCACTTAAAGACTTTTGAATACTAAAGATGTCATGTATTGCCTCAGTTCTCTTTTAAAACTTCACAACGGTATTCATCTTGCTAGATGCTTGATCCAACTCATATTTCAAGGATTTTACTTCAGTTTCATACTTGGTGCATTATTCTTCTTTAGCCTTTAGGCTTTCATTGACTATCTCCATCTATGCTTCTATTTGATTGATGATCTAATCATACTCCTTGGAAGTGTTACTCAATCTCTCCTCAAATGAGCCAATATTATCCTCATAGTCCTTAACCAATGATCTTATTTTATTATTTTTTATTCTTTGAAACTTTAATTCCTTTAGGCTACTCACCAATTTTGCCTAAAATTTCACTTCAGCTTCTTCTTCAACAAATTCTAAATCAACCATAAGGACTCTCCCTTTTGAGCAACCTTAATTATATGATTCTATGTCCATGATTAAAGTTTCGTTATTGTCATGTTCAATTTCATTACTATGATCATCACTATCAAATGTACTTGAGTCACTTACATCAGAAGAGTTATCTTATTTAGTATAGAATCCTCTCTTGTTATTGAAATTTCTTTTCCTACCTTCATACTTTTTAAACTCCTTATTTTTATCGAACTTATATGTCTTATTTTCATCTCCATGATGTTCATCATGTTCTTCATTATGTTGATATTTATCCTTATTAGGACACTTGGATGCAAATTGACCAATCTTACCATAGTTGAAACATTCGAATGCAAACTTATGCTTGTATTTACCTGAGCCAAACCTCAATTTACTTGCAAACATGGATATTAATTGATCATCATCAACATCTAAACATTCATCATCCTTGACATTATTGGATTTTGACCACTTCTCAACTTTGAAAGCTATTTCCTTCTTGCGAGGTCTTCCTTAATTTGTTCTCATCTTATAGGTAGTCAAAATGCCACGAAGCCCATCCATCTCTAGCTTGTCTAGATATTTCATCTCTTCTACTATAGACACCTTAAGATCAAAGTTAGGAGTTAGTGATATCAATACCTTTTAAACAATTGTAGAATATTTCACTTCTTATCCCAATCCTCTAATGACATTGATAACTTCATCAACCTTCAATAGGTAGGATGTAATGGTTTCATCTTCATTCATCTTCAAACTTTTAAATTGTCTCTTGTGGGTCTCCAACTTGGCCATATTTATATTATTGTCTCCTTCATAGATGGTCTTCAATTTGTCTCATATCTATTTTAGATGATACATAGTGTATCACATTCACAAGATATACCTCTGATAGGCCATAAATAATGGAATTCATTGCCTTGGAGTTGTTTTCACTAACCTTCTTACATGTTACATCAGTTCCTACAATAAAAGGATCACTATAGTCATCCACAACTGACTACCAAATATCATGACCTTAAGAAATAAAATATATATACTCATTATAACCATCCAAAATTCATAATTATATCCATTTAATAATAGATCTTTACTGTTAGAGAAACCACCTTGAGCTTGTTGACTAGCCATCATTGCTTCTAGGATCTCTTTTAGGCTTTTAGAATTGCTTTAAAGGACTATGATCTTATACCAAATGGTGGAAGTAATATGATTTATAATTGGGTGAATTATTCTTAAAAACCTTTCTTTTAATTCCACTTAATCATTCATGAACATTCATTTTATCATGTAGATCAAACAATGACTAAGTAACCATCCACATATGCATGAAACATAAGAACACAAGTTAACATAACTTATATGTGGGAAAACCTCAAGGAGATAAAAAATAACTAATATGTGAAAATTCACTACATTCATATAAGATAAAAACCAATTTTAATGAAAAACCAACTTCACATGGAGCACCAACCCCAACTAGCTAAGCACTAACTCAACTAGTCTTTAGCAAGCACCCATTTGCAAGGAGGCACCAACCCCATAGATGAATCAATACTAAATTAGCCAACTAAAACCCTTGATAAACATTAAAAACCTTTTTTTCTCATGTAATGGATTATTATCTCCTTCTTCATCTATTTTCTCTCTTCAAACCTCTCAAACTACCTTCTAGGCTTCTTCACTCAACTAATTCTCTTCTTGACTTGATTATGTCATATGAACTTGATTTTCATACACAAAACCTATGTCAAATGTTCATCACTAATAATATATGCTCATGTAGTGGTATAAAATATCTTATTATGATCTAAAATATTTTATTTTTTTGCTTTATCTCTTCACACTCACATAGGCTTAAAATTACTTGGTATTTATACAAGTCTCTTGTTCATATCCTTTTTAGTCAGCCAAAAACCATTACCCTCTTAGTTAATACATGAAATTGATCTTAATACATATCATATACATGGATAAAATTTTATTTTAGTCCCTTTAGGTTTTAACTATATCAATTAGGCCTTATCTCACCTTTAGGTCTCATGGAGACCTAATCCTATTAGGTCTATTTAAGACGCATTACACTTTATCTTCCTTGGAACACATTAAAAAAAATTAAATGGTAGTAAAATATCATATGACACTAAAATATACCCATTATAATATTATCTAGGATTCATATCACTTTTATATTCAACCAACACTTGAAGCACACCATTAACACTTTTCACAATTAGGCTTATACATACCCAAAAAGCTTATCTTGAACATGTAAAGCATAAACACAATTTTTACAAAATACCATGGAAAAAAATCACACACACACACACACACACACACACACACACACACACACACACACACACACAAGATTTATAACCTTATTATCATCAAAATTTTATTTAATATTCAAAACTTAGGTCAAAATAACTCAAACCCTTCTCTGCAAGTAGCCTACTTAGAACTGCCAACTAGACTTAAAACATAGTCATGAAAAATTGAACTTATGAAATATAAAATAATATATTAAATTAATTAAAATTCATGAAAATGATCCAAAATCATCATTATAACAAATTTAAACAATAATATCATAATATTAATTTCAATTATTGGTATTATTGACCAATTTGTTGACCTTCTCTCTCACAGACCTTACTCTATCAGACAAGCCATTTTGGATTCAACATTTCAACCTATTAAAATAACTCCCAAGATTATAAAAATAATTTATAGGACATAAAGGTCAAAAATAACCACATAATTTTCGTTAGATACATCAAATCATAATAGAGTCTCAAACTCATCACTGCAACTTGCTTACCTAGAATTGTCAGCTTGCCTTAAAGCATAGTCATGGTGAAAATGACCTTCAACACCTGTATGAACAATTTCAGAGACTTTAAATTAATTTTTATGATATTATGAGATAATTATAAAAATATCAGATAAAAATATAATGTGTTAATATTGAGATGTCGTTCTTGGAAACCAATCTCATAACCTTACACCTTCATTGTCTCATTTTCACTAGACAAGTCAACTTATGATCAACATTTTCATCATATCCACTAATATTAATAACTTATATCAAAAATTAAAATATATTATAGGTATTTAGAAAAATATCCATGCATTTTTATTCATCCCTAATCCATGATAACACATTCCTAATCACCTTCTCACTTGTACATGGGTTTCTCACTATTTGCACCATTATGCTTATTAGCGATAGGTTGTCTTGGATGATAATTTTAGAAAAATTTAAAGATATAAAATGATCATAAACCACCATATAAATAAAATAAAATTATCAATATTTAACCTTCATCCATTTGGCAACTCTGACTGCTACAACAAATCTTTGAGGAATAAGGCCTTTCCTATAGGGTCCACTCACTCTCTTAACAAACCAATCACACATGTAGGTGTATATAAGAGTTTAATAAAAACCTAAAATCACTTAAATATCCATTAAAATACATTATGAGTAATTTATAATAATATATTTCATATTAGGTCACTATTAGGATTCTTTGAGGGTTTAAACCATCTTTTAGTCTT
>JARHVA010000665.1:2805000-3000000 GCA_037957365.1 Torreya grandis | reverse complement strand
AAATACATGTCATTCAATGTATCTTTTAGTTCTAGACTTTCCCAGTACTGAAAGGCTTGTATTCACTATTTCTTTGTTTTAAATTAATTATCTCTTAGTTTAACCATTTTTATCTAATTACTAGGCCTTATATACTATGAAACAAATCTCTAAACCTAATTATTATCCTCCACTATCAATTTTGGACCTGCACTTATTTTTTAGCTTCTTAGGCACTTGCATCCTAGATAGAGGCATGTGTCAACACAAGTGTCCACTTTTCATATAAAGTGTCAAGTGTTTTAAATTAATACAATTTTGAAAAATAAACATATCCTAAAGGTAAGACTAAGTGATTTAGTGTGATATATTTCCAAAAGGGATATATATATGAAATCAACCCTCATTTATTCCTCACCTAGAAATCACATACAACTCACAAGGTTATATACTAAGAAGCACTCAATAAATAATTCAAGCAAGACAACCTTCCCTATTCCTCTTTATTTATATATGAATCATAGGAGATGTATTTACATAAGTCTAAAGCATTCAAATAGAAATTCCTGAGCCATGTTTTCCAAGAATCTAGGTCACTAGATGTCTTTGCTTATCACAAATTGAATCTTTATACAAACATAAACCAAAACTTATGGGAGAGATAAATATTTTTTAGGCCCTCTTATTAAATAAATAGTCAATACCCATTGATAGGGGTGTCCTTGGGAAAACATTACACTATTAGCCCACTAACTCATTTTCCCCACAATCACTCAAGGAGTGAAGAGCTAGGGTTTGATCATTTTAAAAAGAGTTATGACCTATGCACATGATATGAAGACAAAGAAATAAATGTGGAAAAGACCTAGAAGGATCTTGTTGATCATATCTAGATTTAGTCAGTATTCCATGCAAGACACTTACATTAAAGTCAAGCACCTATGTTGATATAACTATTTAGATCTGATGTAAGCACCCAAGGCCATAAAAAGAATATTTATAGAATATAAATACCATTCCAGGGTCATCTTCTAGTCTAATTGTAAATTATTATAGATCATACTTACATGCCCATATTAAACTAAGTATCATTTGTTTCTATTTTATTTGAACATTTATCAATAGTTATACTTTACTTTTCTTAGCAATCTCAGTTGTATAAATTTAAAATATTATTTATATATGTTTTTTGATTAATTGTATTTCTAATTATATTAGTTAATCATCCTTGTGTAAAAATCTAATCTAATAACCCCTTAACCCTAAATACCTAATACATTTACATTTATGGTTAAATTTGGGTAAATCTAAACTTTAGTCTTAAAACCCTAGATTTACGTAGGGTTTTATGGTTTTTCATCTTTGATTGATGTAAATTGCTTTGTCAAATTATTAAATTTTAATTTATAAGTAATGGAAATCCTTAATAATTTTTTTTTTCAATTGAATTTAAATAATCATTAGTCACTCATCTCAATCACATAGGACCTAATGTTTGTATTTTTGTATGTTACAAGAGATGAAACCAATAAAAATTCCAAGGCTAGGGAATCATCACTTAATGATGGTGAATCTTTATGGGATACTAAAACTAATCCCATACTAATAACCATCCTTTTGAGCACATTGTCACTTCATACATTTTATTGGGGACATATTATGTGTTTACATCATCGTTCCCTAAAAAAAAAGGTACTATTACTACATCCTCCATGGGAAACATTGGTACTTCAACATAGTTACTAGTTTTAATTATTATATCAACTCAAAAAATGGGTACACCTCCTTTGGTGACATCACAAACTTCAGAACTTATGGATAAAAATGTGAAATATCTTATCCAAATTAATTTCTCTTTTCAATCTAAGGTTACAAATATTGAGAAAATTTCTATGAAATCAACTTATGCTATTAATTCATAAAAAGTGTCGCATAACCCTCTTGCACCTACAATATATTTACACCCATTTACAACTATTTTTTTTGCACCTAAGTTCACATATTATGATGGCAAGGGTGATCTTGAATAGCATCTCGATATTTCTATGTGACATGTCTTGATTATGCCTCCAATGATACACTTTTGACTAAACTATTTCCAAGGAGTCTCAAGGACTATGCTTTAAGGTGGTTCTATAATTTAAAAATCCAATCCTTAAAAGTATTCAAACTTATTGTGGACTATTTTCTAGAACACTTATGCTCAAATTTCAATGATCAAATAAGAAACCAATGAACTTATCAAAGAATATGTCTTTAGGTACAACATAATGTTAGCCAAAATGGCATATAAATATCTTTGAGACATATTCAAGAAAATGTTTCTTGCCACATTACATGAGTCCATAGTTTTTGAAAAGCTCAAATATTTTTATGGCATAACATATTGTTGGAGATTGTGAAAAGAAACTGTTTTCATTGAATAAGATTAAGTATGTATCAAACACACCAACCACATTCAATACCAAGTTTAATAAAAAAATAAGATATAAGGTGAAACTTATTGAACCTAAAAAGGAAAAAATTAAATTTTTTAAGGAAATCTCACAAAAACCTAATTGGATTTTATTATCCAATGCACCAAGGAGATAATTTACATGATTACCTGAGTGCCTAGTTTTTCTACCTGTAATCTTTTAGATTGTCATCTCATATTTGTACTTCTTACCATATAAGTTTATTTTATTAGATATATACCTCATGGATATGATTCCAATGCTTATTATGACTATTACTAGGTCCCAAGGAATTATACAAAATAATTTTATACTTTGAAGCATAATATCCAAGACACTATTGATAATTGATATCTTATATTTTATGATTCTCCCAAAGGTTTAGAGTCAAAACCTGAAAACCATAAGAATAAAAATATGTTTAATTATTAATTACAAGATCATGATCAAAATAACCCAAAAGTGCAAATGGCATATAATGGGCATCCCCTCCACCACATTATAAACACGCATTAGATGAGGTTATTGGTACTTATACATGGCATATACCTCTTATTGTTCAAATACCATCTATTAATTTTTATTCTAGTGAGATTGTAGATGATGACTTATATCTATATAAATTTTTAATTTTAACATACCTTGATCACTAATATATTCATAGTTTTATGAATGATAATGGTGCTAGAAAAAATGTTTGAATTGAGTCATTACTTGAAAAGTTATGATATACACATAATGATTTGTACCCTTCAACCAAAGTGCTTAGAACATTCAATGGGACATCACAACATGTTATATTTGATATATTACCTTTATGGGTTGACCTAACACGTATGGTAGCTAAATTTTTAGTTATACTAAACATGGGAGTATTTGATTATTGGGATGACATTGGATACATCAAATGAACACAATCCCTTCCATAGTGAATGGGTGTATTAAATAAATTCATAGAAATAGAGTTGTCAGATTTCTTGGAATTCCATATGAACATCCACTTGAACAAGATAAGTTTTCTCTAAGATAACTAATTAGCTAACCTACTAAGGTTAATCCTCCATGAAAGGTTAAACAACAAGAAATCCCCTTTCATATGTGGCCCATATTCGAGAGACCATTACAACAAAGATACATAGTGGATTCTAATGAATCCTTGTCTACTACTACAAATCATATTCATTTATCTAGAGCAACTAAACATGTTTGTATTATTTTTACTTCAAATACACTATAAATCTACCAAAAAAAGGGTTTTACAAACCCCTACTCCTTTTATTACCTATTTGAGACCACATATTCCTATGACATATACATAGAGCATTCTAGAACATACAATTCTAGATATTACACATATACATGCTCCTAGATAGTACCACTAATTAAATATACCATATCCAATGTTCCAATCAATTTTATATGAGCATAATTTAAATGATATATTTTGTTAGACTTTTCCTTTTCCAAAAAAATTAAAAAAACTCAAATTTTAGGAAAATATGAAAATATTTAAATAATTTAAAAGTACCAAAAACTCTTCAGCATGTCCCTAGTAATATTACATACATACATTTTTTGTTCCATGTTGGTATATATCATATCATTAATTTCATAATACACATATGTTTCACACATCATTTGAGTGTGATACATGCATACCCAAATACATGATATATGCACATACAAATCTTTGAGATTCCCTTCACTTAGATCATTAGTACATTTGGGGCACATTCTTCTTTAATCATGATACACCTAAATTTTATTATTCTATTATCAATTTCCATTATCATGTTTAAGCTTATATAATTACACATTCATCTATCCATGATTATACCTCTCATAGTGTACTTGATGTGTTATGTACTTAACATTGCTTGTAGACACATATGTTTAGAAACTAGTATGCTAGGTTAATGTTTGATGCTTATATTTATCATAATTTTCCATTTTAACACTTCCTTGAGTGCGTTTATTGATTGTTATTATATTAGATTATGTTTCTTGTTTGATAATTTGAATATGATCCATTGATTATGGCCCCTATGCCTTTATTTACATATTTGAATAGTTTAATGTCATTGTGGAAATTTGACTAAATCATGTCCCTTTAATTGTGTGACAATTAAACACACCACTTGTATAAGGTCTCCTTGAACCATTTCTTGTTGATTTACTTTTGAGTGCTCTTGTGTGTGTCTTTGATTACTTATTGATCTTGTATTGTTATGCTCTATACATTTATGTGATTTACATCATGCATATTAAGTCTTGGTGTGATAACATAATTTATGCTTCAATGTTATATCTACCTATAAATGTTCCTAATATATGCTACATGATCTATACATAACTTATATATTTATCTTATCCTTTTAAGGTAAGGTAAATACTAGATTCTACTTCCTTTCACCTCAAAAAGGGGGAGGGGAATATTCGTGGGGGATGTTGGAGTTTTGTCAATGATTTATCTAAGGTGACCAAGGATGTTTACTAGGTGTCATATGTGCTATAATTACTACAATGACAAAGTGTGCTTTAATGAGATTCAATGTTCTTGCATGGTTCTTCAATGTTTGACTTAGTGAGGTAACTGATGCATGAATTTGATGGTATAGACACGTTTAGTAGACCTTATGTAGTGTTATTAGTGATTTGATTACTTATGGAACTAAATGAAATTCATCAAAGAAGTCATATGAGTTTCTAGGTTCAAGTAGTTATCTTTAGAGACAAGGCTGAGTAAGCATTTTGATGACATCATATTTCAAACATCTACAAGTTTTAGGAGGAGATTGAGAAATGGATGGATTCATCTATGAAAGATGATATTGTGGTTCAAAGTTTAGGTCATGAGGTCAAGTGTATAAAAATTTATTAATTTGAAAATTTACATTCTCAAGCAGAGTTCACTAAGTTCCCATACTTATCCAAATTTGCATTATTGAAGATCCATGGTGAATGTTTAATTAGATCATAGATCTAAGGTTGAGTGTTTAATATAACTAGATAAGGATCTAATGAAGCATGTGATATTGTTAGTATTTATTTAATGGTGCATATTTAGATAATATGTCAAAGTATGACCAAAAGACATGTACAACTACCAAGTGGTGGAACTTCATTGGAGATTGACAATTATATATACACAAGGCATGTGAGGGTGTCAAGTGTCTTAATCACGGAAGCACAAATCTAAGATAAATAATGAGTGAAGCAAGGTAAATAACAAGATAATTTTAAGGAGATAATTAGAGAACATTTATTCAAATTTTCTAGGGAGAACAAGATGGTGACAAAGTGTTTGATGTTTAGTATTTACATAATGACCATTGGAATTTAAATATTCAAATTTGTGAAAGAAAACTAGTGATGGGTTTTTGATCTATATATTGAGCATATGGAAAAATTTACTAATGGTGTGAAATGAAAATTTTAAGAGTAATTAAAGGATCATCCACTAAATATAAATAGAATATTGGAATGTTCGTATAGTCAAAGATAATATGCTTCAAAGATGATTATTTGTTTGACCATGTTTTGCAAGTGACCCAAAAAGGATATTTGAGTTTTTTTATAGTTTTTTTATGTTTCAATATTAAATATCTATTGGAGAGTGTTATATACTCCATGAAGACAATTTTAGTGGATTTTTTAGGTTTGAACAATCCATATTCAGTGTGAATAATTGCTTAGAAGTTGACTATTTTTTTAATACACTGGAAGATCAAGTGACCATGTTACATAAGTGATTTGAAGTTGTTCTATGCATAATTGAAGAATAAAATGAGTATTGATATGTTATATAAGTATTTAAGTATTATGATAAATTATTTTATGTCATTATATACCCCTGTTAGATATGGAGAGTCAAAATAGTATGACTATATTTTTTACTATGTGTGACCAGTCTGAGTGGTCACTTTGAGAGAGTTGATTTGAGTTCTTAGAGATTATTTTGAAATGTATAAATCACATGGAGTTGTAAATTATGTACTAAAGTTTTAAGCCATATGTTATAATAATATTTCTATGTGAAATACTTGAGTGTTTGTTTCAGAAGTTTGAGATTATGTTTTATGTGTATGAAGACCTGAAGAGTGAGGAGACATAATTGTACGTTTAAGTGTTGAGTTGGTGTTTCAGGTGGAATAGACCCATGAGGTAGTGATAAAGGGTATATTTTATATATTTTTTATATTATATAATCATTGGTAGAATCTAAAGGTGCTCCAAAAGGTTGTAAGAGTAACGTGTGGATGTGAACGCCTAAATGTTTTAGGTCTCACCAAGACCAAATGCTGGTTTGGGGTCAATAAGCTAATGTATGACATAATAAGTTTGGTATTCTTAAATTTAATGTTTATGAAGACCTATTTCAAAGGTATAAAAAATATGGTAAGCATATTGTTAGAAAAAGATGGGTTAGATGAGTGTATGGTATAAATACTAGTCATAATTGACCTATTTGGAGTGGAGTTGAGAGTGTGTGTGAGTACATGAGAAAAATATTTGTGAAGGTTTTGAGAGATATGTGGATTTTTTGAGAGTAATATTATATTTTTTATTTAATTTATCATCTTGTGTTCATAATTCTAATGTTGAATTTATAGGTTTGATGCATAAGAAAAAGTGAAGGTGTGTAGATTGATTTAAAAGGTGGTTTTGAATGCCTTAATTTTGTGTAAAGGTTTGAATGAGTGAAGATAATTGAAGGAGGTTATTTTTTAGGGCTTATCCATTAGATTTATAATCAATAAAATTTACATATTTTTTAATTTCATAGATGTTGTGTTGGTGTTCAACATCTTAGGCAAGTTGGTGCTTATCATCCTTAAGGGGTTGGTGCTCTTTGTGAAGTGGGTGATTCACTAAAGTCTCATGTTAGTAATAATATTATAAGAAAATTAGTCCATGTTTTTATATATTGAGAGTGTTTTTTCTTCCTTAAGAGGTTTTACCACATATATTTTGTATTATCTTGGTTATCTTTCATGTCCATTGTTATGAGTTGGTTATTTGCTTCTTGATTGATTATCATGTATGACTAAGGGTTTGAAGGATTTAGATTTAATTTTTGAAATATATTGATTCAATAATTTAAATCCCCCCCTCAATAATTATACCTCTAATAATTGGTATCAAAGTAGGACCTTTTATACAAAGTTTAACCACTTGAAGGTAATCTTAGGTACAAAGATAATATCGCAAGGTTTTTATATTAAGCAAGCTCCATTTTTAAATGGATCCAATAATGATTTTTGGATTAAAATAATGAATACCTACAACATGTCCCTAGGGTTTTATAGGTGTCAATCTATTTTGGATGGTTATTCCATGCCACTTGCTCGTCTAACTAGTGCTATAGACAAGAAACTGAGTGAGAACCATTCTAAAGCTATGCATATTATCATTTATGGTCTTTCAGAGGATTAGATAAGCAAGGTGATCCATTAAAATTCTAAGTATATTTGGGACACATTTTAGCTCATCTATGAAGGATATTCAAAAGTTAATTTGGCCAAACTACAAACCTACCAAAGGAAATTTTAAAGTCTCAAAATTAAGGAAGAGGATATTATGGCTTCCTATCTTATAAGAGTTGATGAGGTAGTAAACATAATCAAAGGAATGGAAGAGTTTATTGAAGAAGGCACTTTAGTGAAAAATGTATTAAGGTATCTCAATTTAAAATTTGATTCAAAAAAATTTGTATAGAAGAAATTCATGATCTCACCAAAATGAATATGGATGAATTGCATAGCATTATTTTTGCCTATGAGATGAGAGTTAATGAGGACAAACCACCAAAGAAAGAAGAAGATTTAAATGTATAAAATAAGATAAAAAGGAATTTTTAAGGTAAAGAGGTCAAGGATGATGAGATTTATAATATTGATGATGATGAAATAATAACTCTTTTAACAAGAAAATTGAAAAAAGGTTCAGGCAAGTTTAAGGGTAAACTTCCCTTCAAATGTTTCAATTATGTAGAGATACATCAATTTTCCAACAAGTGTATTCATAAGCATAAGGTAAATGATAATGAATAACATGAATAATATCATGATAATGACAAGAATAAATCCAAGTTTGATAAGAGTAAGAATAGTTTCAAAATGTGTAATGGCCAAAGGAAGTTTTACAAGGACAAGAGGAGTCTCTACACCAAAGGGTATTGTAGTTCATCTAATGAGAATGATGGTAGTGATTCTAAGAAATATCATGAATATGATGGTCCTAATGAATATGAACATCTCTTCATGGATGAATAAGGTAGTTACTCATACCAAGAACACTCTACATGGTTTATAGGTGGTTTAGGTGATATAGATGATGAAGAAGGAAAGGTAAACTATCAGACTGAGTTGATAAACACCATTGAAGATATGAATATTTAGAAAAATAAAACCAAGAAATTTAAGTATCAACTAAGGGACTATGAGGTGAAATTAGTGTTTTTGAGGTAAGAATAGATGAAGACTTCAAAGAGTATAAAACTTTAGTCAAGATTCTTAATGATTAGTTAGAGATTGTGAATGCAAATTTAAATCCCAAATGAGTTTAATGTTCAAGGTATGTAACTAAGATTGATTCTTTAAGAGATTAGTTGAAAAAGGATTTAATTAAAGTGAAGTAATTTGTGAAGTTTTAAAAGGGATCAATTGATCTAGATAACATTCTGAGTAGTCGAAAATATGTAAGTGATAGAACTAGTCTTGGATACATAGAAGAACAAAAGAATAATACTCATGATGACTTGAAAACTTTTAATAACAAGAAAAATCAGACTTTGAAGATAAAAAATCAGTCAAGGAATGAATTTGATAATATAATAAAGACAAATCAAATTATAAAACCAAACGAAATTTGGTATGCAAACTTTAATGGTTACTCTACATTTGTAATAAATTTAGTCATAAGGCTAGAGAGTGTAGAAGATCTTATAGGATTGAATTTACTTGGAACTATGAATGGAATCATTAATCAAGTCATATGAGTCAAAGTGAGTTATATAGTTGTCATGACATAGGAAAAATTTTAATATTTTGTCCTAACAAGGTAAGACAAGCCGATTTTCCATCAAGAAGAGTGGTTTATTAAAATTGTCTAGGAATTGTTCACATTGCTAAGTTATGTAAACAAAGGACATTAAACTAGAATAAGTCATTTCAGGATCCTAGAGTGTAAGGTAGAATGTAGGTTAAAATATGGAAACCAAAAGTGGAAAATATGTGCCATGATCAGTCTATAGGTCCAAGTGGCCTATTTTCCATAGTAATAGATGCTACACAGGTTGAAGAATGCCAATAGTACTCATTATCTTCTCATGTTAAGAATAAAGAGACCAAGATCAAAGAAAATACTAAAGTGTTAATTGAGGATTATTGTAAGGTATGTACGGATCTAAGAAAACATCTTGTTGTTATTAATCAAGTTTCATGTAAGGAATATTAGTTGACAATGTCAAGGGTTGATGCTTTGAAATGTGAGACTGATACTTCAGGGGAAAAGGTATGCCAATAATCTTTAATATCTCCATATGTTGTCAATCAAATATTATGAGAAAAGGATAATATTGTATTGGATGAGAATGTTTTTTATTTTAAGCCTAAGAATAAGAATAATAAATATCAGTATCATATGACCAAGGAAGAGAAGGAATATGAAGAATTATGGGTGACTCCTAGTTTCGCATTATTCTAGGACATTGTGGGTTATGTTGTCTCTATCTATGATTTAAGGAGACACTTGAAAAAAGAATAATCATGGTGGATTCTAGTTGAGATTTGGTTGATGTTATAAGATAAGAAATATCATTTTAAAAATGTGCTTGAATAAGTGGGATCAATGAATTTTATGAATGTGCTCCAAAGTGTTGTGATAAAATGATTCAAAAGATAGATTTAGGGACAATGATCATAAAGTCAAAGTTTTTGTCAAGTATTTTAAGGATGGCCTAGTTGGTAAAAGTGGTGATGAATGAAGCTACGTGTGTAAGACCTGCAGGTAGAAAATGAAAACCTCTAGGTGTTTAATCAAGGATGGTGAGTTGTCAAAATATTCTATTGCATAGAAAGGTAATGTCTATCATGGAGTTCACAATGTTCTTAAAATGAGATAGTTTCATGAGACTACTTTGAAAATATTATAAACCATGATGCCTTGTATAGGATAAATGGAAATTGTTTTGAGATCTATATGAGATTTATTCATGTTTTTTTTAGTTTTTTAATTTGATCAAATAAAGATATGAGATCTATTGATGTTTTCATAAGAGTTTTTACTGAAGTGTGGACAGTGTTGAATAATTGTTGGTGGACCTAGCTCATTGAGAATTTGTTTTGAATATGTCATGATCCAGGTGAAGCATGGATTTATGGGGAGCTAAATTAGATAGTTTGAAATGTTTGAATATCTATGCATGATGTGAGGGGGAACATATGTGAAATGTTCCAGTCATGGTGGATATATGAATAAGTCTACTACAGATGTGAACTTAAGCACATTGATATGATGACTTGATCAAACCAAGTTAAGTTCTTTGATAATGTATTGAATCCTCGTGCATAAATAAAGGGGGATATTTGTAAATTTTTAGGTCCTCAGGATCAGAAGATGATCCAACTTTATCATTATGTCAAAGTGGGAGAAAGTACTTAAAGAGAGAGACAGAGTCTAACCATAAGCTTTGTATTGGTGTTTGACATCAATGACAAAGGGGGATATTATTATAGGTTTATCAATGATGTCTCCAATGAGACCAATGATGTTGATGAGGTGTCATGTGTACTATAATGAAAATGATAAAGTGTGCTTCAATGAGATTCAATGTTCCTACATGGTTCTTCAGTGTTTTACTTAATGAGGTAATTGATGGATGATATTGATTATATTTACATGTTCCATAGATGTTATGGGGTGTTATGATTGCTTGGATTGCTTATGGAAATGAACATAATTCATCAAAGTAGTCATATGAGTGTCTAGGTTCAAGTAGTCATCTTGACATACAATGTTGAGTAAGAAGTTTGATGACATCATATTTCACACATGTGAAAGTTTCAAAAGTAGTTTGATACATATATGGATTCCCATATTAAAGGTGATCCCATTTTTAAAATTTTAGGTCATGAGGTTGAGCGTAGAAAAATTTATTAAGGTGCAAAGTTGGATCCTCAGGTAGAGTTCACTAGGTTCCCATACTTAGACAAATTTACATTATCAAAGATCTACGATGAGCATTTAATCAGATCATAAATCTAACAATGAGAATTTAATATGACTAGATAAGGATTTAACAAAGCCTATGATCTTGTCAGTAGTGATCCAATTGTGCATATTTAATCAATATGTCAAAGGATTACTGGAAGATGCACAGGGATACTAAGTTGTGAAATTTCATTAGAGATTAATAGCTATACGCACAGAATGCATGCGAGGGTGCTAAATGTCTTAATCATAGAAGCATGGATCTAAGATAAATGGTGAGCAATGCAAGGTAAATACTAGGATAATCATAAGGATATTAATGGAGTGCATTTATTCAAATTTTATATGGATCATGAGATGATGACAAAGTGTCTGATGTTTAGTATTTACACAATGACCATTGGAATTTAAATATTTAAATTTGTGAAATAAAAATAGGGATGGGTTTTTTATCTATATATTGAGCATATGGAAGAATTTTTTGATCATGTAAAATTAAAATTTTAAGATGACTTCAATGTTCATCCATATAATCTAGTTGTAATATTGGAATGTTTGTGCAATCAAAGATATTGAGCTTCAAAGTTGACTGTGTGTTTGACCATGTTCAGCAAGTGACTTGAGAAGGATATTTGAGTTATTATTGATAGTATTTTGAGGTTTCAAGATAAAATATATATTTTAAAGTGTTATATAATTAATTAATATCATATTTTTATATTTTTTAGGTTTGACCAATCCATCTTCAGTGTGAACAATTTCTTAGAAGTTGATTGTTTGTTGAATACACTAGCAAATTGAGTGACCATGTTATAGGATTGAGTTTAAGGTGTTATATGTAGAATTTAATAATAAAATGAGTATGGAGATATTTTTTAAGTATATAAGGATTATGATAAATTATTGGATGCCATGATATTCCCTTAATCAGATAGGGAGAGTCAAAATAATATGATTGTATTTTTGACTGTGTGACCAGTCTAAGTGTTCACTTTGAGAGATTTTATTTGATTTATTAGAGATTATTTTGAAGTTTATAAATAAAATGGAGGTGTATTTTATGTCCTTAATTTTTCACCCATATGATCTAATCATATTTATATGTGAAATAATTGAGTATTTCCTTCATAAGTTTGATACTATATTTTCTATGTATGAAGACCTAAAGAGAGAAGAGACCTAATTGATAAGTTCAAGTGTTTATTTGGTGTTATATGTGGAATTTATACATTATAGAGTGATTAAGTGTCTATTGGATTAATTTTTGATATGTTATAAGTATTTTTGGAAGATGAAAGTGTTCCAAGAGGTTTTAAGAGTAATGTGTGGATGTGAAGGCCTAATTGTTTTAGGTCTCACTAATGGCAGTTTTGGGTCAATGAGTTAATGAAATAAAAAATAAGCATGGTTTTATTATATTTAACATTTATTAATACCTATTTCAAAGGTATAATAAATATGGTAATGATATTGGTAGACCAAAATGGGTTAGATGGGTGTATGATATAAATACTAGGCATAATTGGCCTATTTGGAGTGGAGTTAAGAGAGAGTGTGAGTGCATGAGAAATATATTTTAGAAGGATATGAGAGCTATGTAATATATTTTTTTAATAATTATAATGTTGAATTTATAGGTTTGATGCATGAGAAAATGTGAAGATGTGTATATTGATCCAAAAGGTGGTTTTGGATGCCTTGTTTATGTGTGAAGGTTTGAATGAGTGAAGAGAATTTAATGAGGTTATTTTGTAGGGTTTCTCCATCATATTGTGAATAAATCATAGTTATATATTTTTTCATTTTATATGTGTTGTGTTTATGCTCAACATCTTAGGCAAGTTGGTCCTTGTCATCCTTAAGGGCTTGGTGCTTCTTTTAAAGTGGGTGATTCACTAAAGTATCATGTAATTAATCATCTTATAGGATAAGTAGTCCATGTATTTTCTAGATTGATATTGTTTTTTCTCACCCAAGAGGGTTTTCCACATAGATATTGTGTTATCTTTCTTATCATTTCATTGTTATGAGTGGGTTATTTTATTCTTTATTGCTTATGGTGTATGACTAAGGGTTTAAAGGATTTAGATTAAAGCTTTGAAATATCTTTATTCATTGATTCACACCCCCTTCTAGTGATTTTACCTCTAACAAGTTCATGTAATAGAAGCATAACTTATGCCATTTTATAACTTAATATTTTAGTGGGGTCATGTTGAAAATACATGATCTCCACAGTTATTCAGTATTCCACATCTCCAAATTATGATGGAGGCATGTTATGGAAACATGTTCTCCATATTTACATCAATTATTATATTCTCTAGATTCAATAGAGGGTATGTCATAAAAACATGTTCTCCACAGTTTCATTGATTTCAAATTCATTAGATTTCATGGTTTTATGGTTTAGATATACATATTTGAGGAAACATTCAATATATTTGAACCATTGGTATACCCAAATCTAATCTTGAGATATTTATGAGGCACACATGCCATGTAACAGACACATAAAACTTGTAAAACCAAACTATTTTACATATTTCAAATACTATCATGTACTATTATCATACCTATGATAAATAAGTATGGACTATTATTGAGCCAATCTATTATAATAGTTCGTTCACCTTTGGCAGGTTGAGTTGATTAAATTGCTCAATATTACCAAAATTATAAGTTAACACTGAGTAAATCATATAAATTTAATATAATTATAGGTTGTATTTTATTAAATCATCCAACCTCAATAGATATATATTGTGAGTTGATTAAATCATTCACACTCACTAATTCATACACATATTTGGGTTACACAATTGAGATAAAACAAGATAAATGGATTTGTTACAACTCACATTTAAACCAATTTTGGGATCATGTGTCATACACATATGTATATTCACTTTTATATTTATAATTATCCTAATCTCAACTTCAATTATTCATAATGAGTCATACTTTTAAATCAAATTGCTAAAAGATGTGATGGATGCATAGACACATGTGTACTCCTACCCTTACTCTTATTACTTTCAAGAATTTAAAATTATTTTAATCTCATATTTCATAAAATGATTATATATTATAATATAATCTTAGTTGTAGTTTAGTCACCAAAAAATAATTCAATTTGGGCTCACACAAAGGAAATGTGTGTTATACACTCTCAGGTACACATTTATTTCCTTTAAACTATAAATTTCATTACTATATAAAAAAGGGGTAAAATATAGATAATAAAATCATATTTATGTAGTACCTTAGTACTATACAATTAAAAAATACATATCATGGGTTTACATTTTAGTTGTATACCTGCTCACTATTGAAAGTATCACATTCACTATCTCCTTATGCCAAATTATTTGTCTCTTAGTCTAACCATTGTTATTATAATTACTAGACCTTCTATACTATGCAAAAATCTCTAACTTGATTATTATCCTTCACTTCCAGTTCTTTACCTATACCTATCTTATAACTATCTAGACCCTTGCATCCCATATAGACACCTGCATCAATGAAAGTGTCCACTTTTCATATAAAGTGTCCAATGCCTAAAACTAATCCAAATTTTTTTAAAAAAAACATATCCTAAATGTTGGAATAAGTTATTTAGAGAGAGATATTTCTAAAATGGATTGGTATATATAGAAGATAAACCCTCATTCAATCCTCACCTATAAATCATGTTGAAATCACATAAAAATAACAATGACATGTACTAAGAATCACTCAATAATGAATTCAAGTGAGAAACATACCATATTCATCCCTATTTATATATCATTCATAGGATTAAGAATTCCATAAGTCTAAAGCATTCAAAGAATAGTTCATGAGCCATATTTTATAAGTTAAAAGCTATGTCACTAAATGTCTTTTCGTATCACACATTTAATCCTTATGCCAATATAAGCCAAAATATAGAGGAGAGATACATAAATATGAGTCCCTCTTTAGAGTATTACCTATGTAGGTAGTGCTTATTTATAGAGGGGTCCTTAGGGAAACTTGACACTATGATCCCACTAACCCATTTTCCCATAATCACTCAAGGGATGAATATTTAGGGTTTGATCATTTGAAAAAAAGTGATATCATGTGTGCATGATATAAATACATTATAATAAATATGATAATAAAAATATAAAGATTTAGTTGTTCACATTTACATCTAATTAGTATTCCATATAAGACACTTATGTCAAATTTAGACACTTATGTCAATGCAATAATCTAGATATGATGCAACAATATAGGCCACATGAATTATATTATATAATTTAAAAATAGTTACAATATCATATTCCAATCTACTTCTATCTTGTTCTAGATTAGACCTACATGTGCACAGTAAACTAGTTAAGTATCATTTATTTCCAATTCATTATAATATCTATTAAGAGTTGTTCTTTAATTTTTATCAACTCATTTGTATAAATTCATGATATTATTTATCTTATTTTTCCTATTAATTGGCCTAGTAATTAATTAGTTCACCATCCTTGTGTAAGAATATAATATAATACCCCCTTAACCATAGATATCTAACACATCTAAATTTAGGATTTAACAATGGTCTCATTTGGACCTCTTTGGTTCCATTTTATTTTACTTATTTTATTTGTCCCTTTGGGCATGTGTTTTATCTAAATTGCATTTTATCAAATTTATTTTAGGGATTATTTTAGGTGTTTTTGTTATTTATATTTTTTAAACTTTAGACACCTACATCTAAGTAATACAAATGTGTTGATGTAAGTGTGAAACCATGATGCAAGTTTATAGACTTATATTTTGATCATTTTGTTTACTTTTAACCTTACAGCCATTTATTTAGCTTCATATGTTTATTATATTCTTGATTTTTGCATGCCACTAAGTTCTAATTCAAAACCAAGAGATCCATATATATACAAAGATATGGTTTATTTAATTGATTAGTATTTTTTGTGAATCAAGAAACTTAATTAAGATATATGTTTTCTTATTAAAAAAATATTGAATATCAAATTACTATAACTAAAAATCTAAAGTATTTTTTAAATCAATTTGTAATTGCATTTCTTGTACTAAGAGTTACAATATGAAAATTAGAATATAGTTGTACGATCACCATTCCACACACATACCTAGGAGGGAGAACTATATGTAAGTATGAATCCTTATTCAGAGTATATGGCTATGTAGGAAACATTCGAAATTAACATGGGTTAATAGGGTTAGCTCAACTCACATGTTAACTCCTTTCTACCAAGTTATAGTAGCTCAAGGGAAAGAGAACTAGTTATTTTCTTATTGGCCAGACTCTGCACATATTTTTACATATTCTAAAATACCAAATAGATATATAGATGACAAAATATTTATAGTGAATATCTGGTTTCATTCCTATACATATTATATACCAAAATTTATGACGAGGCCCAAAAATTGCATCAACATTAGTGTCAAAAATCTATACAAGTGTCCTATAGGTAAAATTAGTCAAAGCATAGAATGAGCAGAACATAGATCCTGATCATTATGTTGAAATGATTTAAGATGATTGTCAAATTCCATAATTGGATGCATAATAATATATGATCTCTTTAACTCTTGATTACCTAATATTTTAATATATTTATTTCACATGATTGAATAGGTAAATCTCCATTATTTGGCATATATTACTAATTCTAACTATTGTCATATTAATTTAAGTAATTTTATTTTCTTAATGTGTTTATATACTGATATTGTTTAGCTTAAAATAACCATCTAATTTTTTTAGTTAACAATCCCAATGAAATTAGTAGATCTTAAACCATCTAAAAATCATTAAATGTTGATTTAAACATAAATGAAACAAAATAGAAGTAGATAGATGAAAAAAATCCATTAAAAATAAAAATAGAATAAAAGATAAATTGAAATCACAAATAATAGAACATAGGAGATACATACCAGAACAAAAAACCATAATATGAAAAGAAGAAAACAACACTAGTTATAGCTAATGAGCATTTTAAATGCAAAAGTTTTGTATACTATAATATTAATATAAATATAGTTAAATTATTTATTTATTTTGACTCATTTGAAAATGGCACACGTAAAGGACAAGGATAAGAAAGGTAGTAGAAGAAGGGAGTTTTACCTAAGAAAAGTAGGGAAATAATGTTTCAGTGAGGAGTGGGTCCTTTGTAGAATATTAATTTTTCCAGTGTGAAAGGTAAATCTGATGGTAACCATGGAAAAAAAGAATGTATGAAGGTTTCGGAAGTAATAATTGAGGAAGATAAAGAATGTTGGGATGAAGAGGCAAGTGTGAGCATAATTGGCACTAGATGGAAAGGTAAGCTTGTAGGGGTACAATAGCAGATCCTAGAGAAACATGAGGGGAATAAGCAATCTTTAGGGATTATTAATATTGATGGGTAACCTAGGCTAGATTTTTTTGAAGAAACACAAAATGTGGCAGATGGAGTTCAGTCAGTGGCTAATCAAGAGGTTGATAAAGGGGTTTCATTGGTAGATGGAGTGAAAATTGGAGAAGCAAAAACCCTAGAATGGTTCTCTAAGACTTTTAATGTGTAGATTCAACTCCTATTTGATTATGCCCTAATTTTAAAATGTGTGGATAAATGGCTAATGGTGGGAGTTATTGAGCTTTGGATTAAATATCATTAGGGTTAGAAGGTGGAGGTGAGCTTTTCTCCAAAATGTTTTTTGTTATGGTCTTTATTTCCAAAGAAGACAAAGAAAAGGTTTTTAATTTTAAAACATGTTTTTTGAATAGTTTTGGTCATTAGATTCAAAGCTAAAGCCTTGATTTTGATCCATTAAAATATAGGAAGGGAAATTATCTAGTTTGGATAATATTTTATGGTCTTGCTCTTGAATATTAAAGTGAATATTATTTGTCTACTTTAGGAGGCTTGGTGGGTATGGTAGTAGAAATTGATGAAACTTTGATAAAAGGTGGTAGAGCCACTTATGCTAGACTCAGGGTTGAGTTGGATTTAGATCAAAAGATTCTAGAGTTTGTGATAATTGTGATAGGAGGTAGGGTCTAGCATCATAGAATTGATGTGGAAAATATTCCGTTTAGATGTTATAATTGTCACCAATCAGGGCATATATAAAAGTTCTACAAAAATAAGAGGATCTATCTTCAAACCAAAATAATCAAGATGAGGCCCCAATGGATACTAAAGAAGGACCTAAAAGTCAAGAAGTTAAATTAGAAGGGAATAGAGCCTCAATTAGATCATAATAAGAAGGATAAGGATACTTTTAATTCTCAAAAAATTAAGGCAATAGAGGATCTATTAGTAAAGCTAATCACAACTAAAATAATCTTCCCAGTTTCAGTGATAAAAATCTGAGATTTCATTGAGAAAGAACCTCTCTCCATTAGAGAGTTAGTCTCAAAAAATAAAATGAATAATGATAATAGTAATGAGATTATAAATTCATAAGTAGAGGCTCATGAGGTAATAAGTTATGATAAGGAGGGGTTAGAAGGTGAAGAAGAATTGAAAGAATATTCTGAAGGTGAGTTGAACTCCAAATAAATTCTTTGTATCTCTTAGTTTCAAAGCAATATTTTGAACCCTAATTGATAACCTCATAGTGGGTGAGGTAGGAAAAAGATAAAACATGTCATTAAAGGTGAAGTTTTAGTAGGAAAACAAGGCACTCTAGAAGACTTTTTGAATGTTACAAAGTGGGGGGTGGAATTCCCTCCTCTTGAAACATGAAGTTTATTTCTTGGAATGTTAGGGGATTAAATTCCCCTAACAAAAGATGCCTGATTAAGTGCCTAATCAATATCGATAAACCATATATTTCATTTCTATAAGAAACTAAACTTAACAAGATAGAAGCAAAAGTCTTTTTAAGTTTTTTTGGGCATTATTGGCTTTGAGTTTTTGTGGAGGTAGTAGGAGAATCTAAGGGTTTAGCCATTCATTGGTCACCCTTTTCTTCTAGAGTATAATTGTTGACTTTAGGTCAAAATTGATAAGTGGTAAAAATCTCGAGATTTAAATTATATTTGTACTTCCTTTTATTCAATATTTATGGGTCATAGGGAGCTATGTTAAAATCTACTCTATGGGTAGATATTTCATCCTTTTTAAAATATTTTTAGATAATAAAATGTTTGTGCTTGATAGTGATTTTAATGTTATTTGGAGCTAGAAGGATAAATAAGGAAGAGTGCTCTTAGACTCTCAGGTGATTCAATATTTTGGATTGTTTGTTTATCACAATAATCTTGAAGAGGTTACACCTAATTTAGGTTAGTTTACCTTGAATAATATATGGATGGGTAAGGACAATATTTAGAGATTCTAGATAGGTTTTTGATTTCTTCTAATAAAAATCAAAGTAACAAAAAATTGGATTACTCGGTTATGCACCATATTGGATCAGAACATCACTTTTTACTTTGAACATAAATTTTGATTCCCTTATGAAATTATGATCATTTAAATTTGAATTAATGTAGATTTGAGATCCTTCTCTCTTTTATATGGTTAAGGAATGGTAGATCCAATGCCCAGATACTCAAGGTTACAATATGTTTCATATGTTTAAGAGATTGAAATTTGTGAAAGAAAATCTAAAGGTGTGGAATTGTGAGTACTTTAAAAACATTTTTCAAGAAAAAATAAGGATTGAATTTGAGTTGAATAATTTGAATGATATAATTTTCAAGTGGGTGATAGATGTGGAAGATTATCATATTGAAAAATCTTTGATCGGTGATGAGGAAATTTATTGTAGGGAAGAAATATTTTGGAAACAAAAATGAAGGGAGAATTGGCTTAAAGAAGTGGATATAAATTTAGCCTTTTTTCATCAGTTGGTTAAAGATAAAAGGAAGGTAACTAGGATATCTCACATTCAATCTAGGCAAGGTTTGGTTTTATAAACTCTTAAAGAGATTTGACTAGAATCAATCATATTCTTCTAAACAGTGTTAAATGATGAAGTTTTCTCTAATTTGAGAGTGTATAATAAATTTATATAGTTTATTCTTGAAGTGATATCTCATGATATCAATGAAAATATTATGGATTCATTTTATTTGGAATAAATTAGGAGGGTTGTCTTATTTATGGCCAAATATATAGCCCCTAGTCTAGATGGTTTTTGTGTAACCTTTTTCCAACATTTTTGGGAGGTGGTTGGTATCGATGTTTGGGAGATGGGAGAATAATCTAGAAAGAAGAAAAAAGTGAAACCAAAGATGAATATGACCTTTATATAATTATTTCCAATAGGTGAATCTCAATCTTATTTCTTGGATTTCAAACCTAGTGCTTTGTGTAATACTATTTATAAGATTATCTCAAAAGCAATTGCTGAGAGAATGAAATATTTCCTAGACAAATTGATTTCTAGAGAAAAAATAGGTTTTGTGCTAGGGAGAATTATACAAGAAGGTATTATTTTAACTCATTAAATAATGAAATATCTGATCCATAATAATCAAACAGTTATGATGATAAAATTGGATATAAGTAAAGCCTATGATAGAGCAAATTGGAGACTTTTGTTTAAAATTTTGTTAAAGTTTGGGTTTAGTAAAGACTGGTGTGATTGGGTTTTCAATTGTATTTCAAATAAAAAATTCTTGATGATATTAAATGGTATCCCATCTAGTTTTTTGTTTATTTCTATAGTTTTAGGCAAGGGCATCCTTTATCCCCTTTTCTTTTTATACTCATGGCAGAATCCTTGGGAAGAGTTGTTCATGAGGTGCAAGTTTGAGAAACGTTATATGGTCTTCATAATGTTGATAATTTTGAAACTCTAATGCATCATAAATATTCAAATGATACTTTTATTTTTAGAAAAGAAATGGTAGTGGAAGCTCTAGGGATCAAAAAAATCTTGAGAAGTTATAAATAAGCTTCTAGGCAAAGAGTTAATGAAGGTAAGTCTATAATTTATTTTATAAATTTTTGTCACAAGATTGAAAGAAATTTAAGTAGGATTCTAGGTTTTAATATTGGGAAAATTCTAAGAAAATACCTGGGGGTTCCTTTTTTCAAAGGAGCTAGTTCCTTTGATATTTGGAAAAATCTACGTGAAAGGTTTAAGGCTCATTTGATTTCTTGTAAAGGAAGATGGCTTTTGTTGACTAGTAGAATAACTCTCATCAAAGCAATTCTTAGTGCTCTTTTGACCTATTGATTCTCGATTCTTTGTCCTCTAGAGCAAGTAATAATTTCCATGAATAATATCATGAAGGACTTTCTTTGGAAATGATGTGGAGAAGATAAAAAATCCTTTGATGAAATGGGAGTGTGTCTATAAGAGGAAAAAGAAAGGGGGTATAGGTATTAAGGATCTTCATCTCCAAAATTTAGTTTTAGGAGCTCAATTGGTTTGGAAAATGGTTTTTTATTCAAGTAGACTATGGTGTAGACTTCTTTAAGCTAAGTATCTAGATTCAGACTCTCGAAATCATATGGTTTCGATTTCTGATCTTCCTATAAAATATCACATTTGGAACATTATGATGAAATTCAAATCAGTTATTGCAAATGTTTCTTGGACTGTTAACAATGGCACAAAGGTAGATTTTCAGAATGATTCTTGAAATGGTCATCGCCCTTTGGTAGAGGATTTTTCAAATAGTTAGATTAAATCTCTTCTCTAAAATAAGTGGGGTGTGAAAGTGAGTAATTATGTTTTATTTTATCCACACTCAAGAAGAGTATATTGTATGCAAAAATAATTGCAAGACCTTCCCATCCTATGCAAGGAGGTTCTATGCTTAGAATCATGTCTCAGTAAAAGAATTTCTTTTCTAAATAATCAAGAAGACCATCTATACTATATTGGACCAAAATCAAGTTTATATTTGGTTAGATCAAGTTATAAAATTATAGAAGCTGAAGATGACTCTTTAAGTTGGGCAAGTTTCCTTTAATGGAGTAAAGAAGGTCTATAGAAAATAGGTGCCTTTGCTTGGTTAGTAGTTCATTACTGTATCTTGAATCAAGATTGATTGAAGAAGATTAGGTTTGTGGGTCCATATATATGTTGATTATGTGATAAAGAGGAGGAATTAGCTAATACTCTGATGTATAACTATTCTTTTGCATATTGGTGTTGGATTTGGTTTTGTAACAAATTCAATTGGTCTTGGGCTTGGCTAAATACACTTTTTCAATATTTTGCTTCCTGACCAATGGGGGATGTGAATAATTCCTTTTTCAATTTATGGAGATGTATCCCAACCATTTTAATTTGGTTTGTGTTTAAATAAAGGAATTCCTAGATCTTTTAAAACAAATCTCACCCATTACATGCAGTTTTGAGAGAAATGGAACTTTTCATTTCTAAAGTTGTCTCTTTTTAATTTAAAACAAAAAGAGGTATGTTAAACCAATGGGATATGAAAACGTGTGAAATATGGAAACATATCAAACCTCATCCCATTAATGAGTCAATGGTAAATAAGAAATAAAATAAAAACATAAAAGAGGTAGCCTAGAATCCACCTAAACCTAGCTGGTTTAAACTGAACTTTGATGGGGTTTAAGAGGAAATCTAGGGACTTCTGGTGTAGGTTGTGTGATAAAGGATTTTAGTGGTTCTATAATTATAGAATTATCTTTGAAACTTCCAGATGGAACCACTAATGAAGTTGAGGCCCAAGTTTTGGTAGCTGGAGTGGAGATGGCTTTGGAATGTGGTATCTCCTTCTTGGACATTGAAGGTGACTCTAAAGTTGTGACTAAAGATCTGAATAATCAAATGGATCAATCCTATAAAATAATGAATATTTTAGATATTATTTGGCCAAAATTGGAAAATTTTGAAGATTCTTCCTATTCTCATTGATTTCAGGAAAGCAATAAAATTGTAGACTTCCTTGCTAATGTAGAGATTGATCAAATTATGGATATAAGAATGGATAATGTCAAAACAAGTTGGGAATACTATAGATACTTTGATCAAATTGATCTTTCATCTTAAATGGGCTGTTTTTTATTTTTATTTTTTCAAATAAAAATAAAAATATCATGTTTTTTCTTTTTTGATCAAAGGTGATTTCCATGTTTTTAAAGCTGATTTGTCCATGTTTTTGATTCGATTTGGGTTTTAATGGCAGGGGATATGTTTATTTCCAAGTGTGAGGACATGCCTTACTATTTCATTATTTCCACTGTAAGATTTCATGTGAGCACATTTATTTATTGAGATTGTTTTTTGAGTACAATATTAGCATGCATGTTTTCTCTAAGGGTTATTGGCTTTGGGGCCTTTTTTCATGGTGAGTCAAAGAGATGGATCAACTCTATATTTAATATTTTGGGTGGTCGATGATATTTAGTAGATCCAAAAATAGAGAGATGGGGTTTACAGGCATGGTTTCCTGAATTTGGCTTTTCAACATTTTTTGGATTCCTATGATAGATGTGGTAGAATTTATAGAGCATGTTTTGGGGATGGAAAATTTGGATAAAATAAAATGGGTAAGAGCAAATTTTTATTAGGATTCATTATTCACAATAAATCTCTATTTGGTAATGTCAGATAAAGAATAGGTCCAGATGTTAGTAGAATTTTTTCTATGGCCCAAATATAGGATAGGTTTACTGTCAAAGATTGAAACCCTCCTTTTATGTCCATTTATTACTCTTCCTTTCTCTGGTAGGGATAATTTGGGTTTTATTCCTTTGTCTATTTTTTGTTCTTTGGAATCAAGATTTATGGTATTAGTGAATTTTACTCAAGAAGTGGATGAGGCTTGCATAGGTAAGCAAAAAATTGTAGAGAATAGGGGCATCTATTTGCCTAAAGTTTATCATTTGTTGCAGCCTATTATGGGTTTGGAGGAATGGAGAATAGATAAGGAAGTCAAATCTTGTAGAGGTGATTAAATGGCTATTAAAAGGAGTTACAAAGGGGTATTTAAGACACTACCTTGGTGGAAATTAAAGGTTTAGTTTCTAAAGGACCATGGTAGTACTCAGAGATGTTTTGGCTTCTCACATCTATAGGAGGTAGCTGGAGTAGAGATGGGGAAGGTGGTAGTGATTTTTGGAGTAGTTTATAAGGTGAAGGAGTAGAAGGTACATGCAGTCAATTAAAAAAAAAATAGCTAAGTCACTAGTGTTGGGTGACTTCCAGCCAAGTAATGGTACAATGGTGGAATTAGTAATCTTAGAATATTTTTTCTCTATTTGGTCTTTTTTAGGTAATATTTGGATAATATACTATAATAAGTAGTTATAATAGTGACTATTTCATAGTAAGGATGGCTTATTCCTTATCTCAGAACTAGTTTTATTTTTTGGTTTGGTCTTTATGCCTCAACATAGTCAAATGTTAAGTTAGACTAGTTTTTTTAATTTTTAATACATATGTTAGAAGGGCCAGAGACCAATAAAATATCTAACATCGATACAAAAAATAATAATGTAAATATAATTTTATTTTTTGGGTGTATCTCTTGATTATAATAAATAATTTTGTTTTATATAATAATATTTAGGGTAAACATAGTTTTTCTCATTTGGTTTATTTTATTATTGGTATCAGATCTAACACAACTACCAAACTTAGAAACTATGACAATAGACATATTTTTTTATAGAAAACATATGGATGTCTAATCTATCAAAATAAAGACTATTTTTTTCTCTCATGGGTTGTGGGAGGTAGCTGAAGGAGGATATACAAAGGTAGTTCATCAAACTGCATTCAATGCTCTTACACAATCACAAAATAACCTACTAAAGTATAATATAAATAAATATGCGAAGGCATTGAGATACACTAAAATAACATTGAGTGATTCATTATTATCAAGAATAGAAACAACTACTAATTCCATGTAAATATGAGATATCTTACAGAATGCATGCCAAGGAAGTGATAAGGTGGAGTTGGTTAAGCTATATATATTGAGATATTTTGAGACCCTACAAATTAAGAAATATAATTCCATTAATGACATTTTTAATGAACCTATGTGCATATTAATTAGATCAAAATTAATGGAGATGATATAGAGAACCATATAATATAAAGAAGGTCATAAGAAGTTTTCCTATGAGGTTTGATCCTATTATGGTTACAATAGAAGATTCCAAGGACTTAAAATAAATTATAGATGATGAGATAAAGGGTTCATTGACTACTCATGAATAGAGGTTGAATAGGAAAATTAAAATATTATCATGAATGAGATTTAAAATTAAATACAAATGTGAATGGTAGGGGGAGAGAAGCCAAAAATAGAGGAAGAGGTAGATTCAACAAAAGATAAGAAAGATGGAGGCACAACCATTCAGATACATAAGGAAGAGGAAGAGGAAGGAAAAAAAATTATATAGTATTTTTTTGATATAGGTATGGTAAATAAAAGTTACATTTCTATTATTGTGAAAACATGAACATTATGTGAGTGAATGTAGGAAGAATGAATTTGATATGAGTAGACAAAATGATATATATTTTTTAAGTAAAGGAAGCTAAAAATAATTGGATTGAAAATGATTAAAACTTGTTTATCACTTTTTGGTTAACCCTTTTTTGTTATTGGTTGAGGGTTAAGGGGTTAGAATAGACTAATTAAATGGATGAATAGAACTATTCTAAAGCAAGACAATTAAAATAATTTAAATATCAGAATATATTAAATATGTAAAATTACCAAATATATAAATTAAAATTTTAGTTGATATTATGATAATTGTAACACAAAGAATATATATTACTTGATTTTTAGATGTGCAGGTGGATCTAAAATGTACAAGTGTAGAAACAAGAAGACTAACGCTGAAGACCCTATCATTAGATTCTATAAATATTATTTATAGAGGATTATACCCTCTTTTCAAAGTATGGACACCAAATGTGACACTTTTATCTATGGATCAATGCATATGTCATGTATGAAATAATTTTTATATTTATAAGTGATTACATGTGTCTATTAAGGTGTTTTATCTCCACTTTGTTGATATATGTGCGTCATGCACATAGGTTATTTATCAATCTATATAGTTAAAACCTTATTTCTTCATCTTAGGTTATGTCACCTTGCTAAAAATAGGTTAGTTGGATCTTGAATTCAAGCTGAACTCAAGGAATCCTTTGTCAATGAACATTATCTAAATAGCCAAAACTCAAAGGATGTCCCCAGACATATGTAGTTCTCCCCTAAGTGTGGGCTTGTGTGTGCATAAGGGTATAATATATTAAATGTAAGGGAATGCAATGATCTATCTTTTAAATTGAAAAATACTACTAATGGAATTTTTTTTTGAATGATTGATACCTATAATACAACCTCTCCTATGACTAATAAAGAAATAGAGAAGAATAAGGTAGGATGACTTAGTTTTTTAATTGATTGAATGATCTTGAATATGTGTTTACTTAGTATTTTTTAGATTAATAATGATTATTATAATTTTTATTTATACCATATATTTTTTTAAATATCCCAAAAAAATTTAGATAAGAAATATATGATGATCCATATATTTAAAAAGATTTAAATTTGGATGAATTTTGGGGTATGTACACTAGGCAAGGAATCTAAACACTAGCATCGACGCTAGTGGCCCTATGCAAATGGTAGTGTCTGGTAGGGTAGAATTTTTTTTATGGTATGTACCTAATAATCAAGGATATAAATCATATTTTAAGTTTTATATATTGTACATGTGATCTATGTCATCATAAGTATAGGGTCAGTACATATGATAATTAGTTAGACATAGTGAGATGATGAATTCAAGTCTTTCAGTAGCATGAAGGTATAGATTATAAGGTAGAGCCTTAAATGGTATTTATAAATTTTTAAAAAATGAGATTCTATATATAATCATATTTTAGTATATACATTCTCCCCATCCCACCCCCCTTTAATATAATAATGCATAAAGATGAAATTACTAGGTTAAAGGTAAAAAATGTATAACTAGATATGTACAACACACCTTGCCATTGTTTGAGCCCTGGGGAATTTGTTTCTAGTATATGACATAAAAAAAAGAAAATTTTATAGTATAAATTAGTGCATGCAATCTGAAATTGAATAATTGAGATGCTTGAAAAAAAAAAAAGAGAGCAATGAAGGAGTACACTTGTGTGTCAAAACAACTATGTTTCCCCTTGGTAATTTGATTTGGGAAAGATGCTCCCTTATGAATAATTGGAGATGAGAGAGGTTTATAAATCAACCATGGATATTTTAAGAGGAAATTTGGATAGTAATTATTCCCCCAATATGGTGCAAGTGTAATTTTTGACATGGCCATTGAGATCACTAAATCTCAATCACATAGCTCAAGTAAATGTATAATAAATCCAAGATAAGTGGTATAACTAACTCAACATGTAAAAGAAATTAGTTATAAGTATGGTGAGGGAATATAAAATTAGTCACACTACTTAAAAGAGCCAACTACTATGGATAGGAAAGGCTCAAAATGGTGCTTCTTGATAAAAATAATGTAAAATGTTTTGAATATGTATTTATAATATTTGGTGCACTTGCATGACATATGAAGATATAATTTGTATCGAGCTAAAGTATTTATTAAAATTCAGCCTTTGATTTATAGATTTTTATTATATATGTCACAAATCTGAAAAATTATGTCCCAAATATGTAGAATTGAGTATTAAATGTATAAGATTATGACCCAAGTGTATATCTAATCATATAAATTGTTTAAAATTCTTACAACTACGTATGTGTAGAGTAATGTATATATGACATTCACCCAACTAATATTCCCCCCTTCCCCCCCTCCCTTGCTATCCCCCCCACCCCACTCTACCCTGACTTCCACCCCAACCCATTTTAAGGTGAGGTGAGTGGAATATGGTAGTAACATTACCTTCAAAGGATAATATAACTATATTATCTATGTATGAATCATGTAACATATAAGAGTAACATGTATAAGTATATATGTCAATGAAGATCATATTCTGTGATCACAAAAATCCCTCAAATGCATGATATGGATCATGGGAATTTTTAGGAAGTAATAGTACAATCTCAAAAAATAATAAAACCCACACACAAGAGCACTCAATTTCACACAAAATAGGGTATAAGGAGACTAAAAATAAGGGTCAAGTCCAAATGCCACAAACTCAAAGGGAGGACATAATAAAATGTCCACCCATAAATAAATAACACATGGGCCCACAAGAAATAAACATATTCAAATATTTGATAAAAAATAAAATAATAAGTATACTAAAGGAAGTGACCATGTGAATAAATGAAGTATAGGAAACTAACATTAGAATATCATACTAGTCTGTGCATATACATGTTAACAAAAAAATTCATGTAAAATGGCATATTGAGTACACAATATAAATTGTAAGCATGATTATATACATGTGTAAATGTTTTTAGATAAATTTAACATGATAATGTAAATGTGATCATAAAACAACATAACCTATATTGAAGTAATATGTCCCCAAGATAGTGGGCCACATGGGAAGAGCAAAGGTCCAAAATTTTCATGTGCATGTATCATGGATATAATGTGTGCCTATATCACACTCCATTACCTATGAAGCATATGTGTTTATAGAAAATAAGTGATATGTTATCTAATAATGTAAATTAAACAAAATAGATGCCAAGGAGATAGTAAACATGTGTATGTTGAATTTTTTTTTGTATTTTTGATTTATTTGAATGTTTTTTTTTTTTTGGAATATGTGAGTTCTTTGGATTTTTTGAATATATGGAATAGAAAAGTATATCCTATGATCCATTCTAAGGGATGTTAATATGAATATTTGAACTAAAATAATGGTATATCAAATAAGTTATACAACCAAGGGGCATGCATATTTTTCATATCCAGAACTGTAGAATATTTAGTACTTTGTGTGTGTTTCATAGGACTCTATGGTCGTGAAGAGGTAATATAAGGAGTGGTGGTTATTATAACCCATTTTTATATCTCTATGGTTTTTTTTGTTATTATAATTATAACATGTTTATTTGATCTTAGAAACTAGGTGGCCCACGTAAGTGTAGATGAGTACTCAATGGGTTCCACTATGTATCTGTTAATGCACTTAAAGTGATCCCTATGTAACTAAGGAACAAGGGGAAAGTAATGAACTCAATTTTAAGTCTTTTAAGACTTAGGGGTTGAGTTTTGTATACAACTACTAATAGAAATAGAAAAAATAGTAGAGATATGGTCACCACTTAGAAGTCTACAAGTAGACTCTGTTGTAAGGACAACAGATGTTACATAGTGACAATTTATTTCTTGTTGATCTTGGTGAAACTATTTTAATATTTTACAATTATCACCCAAACACAAACAAACCATGGATATTTATATAATGAACTAAAATATGATCGGTCATGGGTAGATCTAATGGTAAGAAGGGTAAGTCAGAAAATAATCTTTTTTTAAGATGATCAAAGGTGCCAATTCTTCAAACTTCTAAGATAAAACATATAAAAATAGCATTTACCAACTCTAGTGTATTACTCAAATCTAAATAAATGTAGTTTAAGCTTCAAAGGGAAGGAAATTAGTATCTATAATAACATATATTCCACAAAAATTACTCACTCAAAATAAATTGCATATGCACATTCAATTGTAAATAAGATGAAAATAGAGAAAATATGCTAACAGATTTGTCAACCTAGTGTCATACTCAAACTAAAAAATGTATGTATTGATATAATTATAAAAATAGTAAGTAGAAAGGAAACCATTAATTCTCTAGAAGTATGAGAAGTAAAAACATAGAACACATGCAATAAAGCACTTAGACAAACTTTTGAATTCATGGCTCTTTTGCATTAATTATTATAACAAATATTTATGAATTAAAATGAGGGGGAAAATACCTATATATAGGCTTCAAAATTACCTATACAATCTCAAGTGGACCCTTGAAAAAAGGCACCCCAAATATATCAAAGTGACTAAAATGCCACATGTTATAATGGGAATATTCTAAATTCAAAATTTCAAAACAAAGTGGAATATTCCTTAAGATCCTAAATGAGGTTGTTGAGATGCATGTTGTTGTAGCCTCTATTTCTTCTCTGCGTCTTCCTTTATTCAAACCTCTGTGCATGCTAATTAATCCTGATCAATTTGGCTGAAGTCTTAGATCATGGACTGAAATAGATTAGGCATCTCTTGAATGAGCAGATTATGTTCTACAAGTATGGGCCTCAGTACTTATTTAATGGAATCTACTTTGTCTAGCCTCTGATTAGTGAATTCCACAATATTCATTACCTCAGTAGTTTTCTTGGCCTTGGTAATCTCCTAGTGTAACTTGGCAAAAAATACCTTAATTTAGGCCCTAAATTCTCGATCATTTATGAAGGTGCCATCCGGTTTCATCATCCTAGTGACCATGACACCCTTCAATAAGAAGGAAATCTTAAATTATATCTTCTTTAAGGTTGTAGTTACATCCTTGAATTGATCCATACACCTCTTCAATATCCTTCTCCTATTCATCAGAATGTATTGTGAAGGAATGATATCCTCATGTGGTAAAATATTGAGGTTTGGGAACTTATTATTACATATAACTCTATCCAAGTTTGCCAACTTGGCACCATAAAGTATAAGTTTCTAGACAAATTTGATAACCATGTTGAAGTGTAGTGTCCCATCTTCCTGATTCCCCTTCATGACTTTATATAGATTGAAGACATTAATAACAACATTTATTATTTGAATTGCAGTTCTTTTTGGCATAGTAGTCATTGATTTTTATTTCATCCTTTTCAACTCTTACTAAATACCCTTCATCAAGGCTACTATGGACTCTACATGGGCTTAGAATATGGACAAAGGTCCTCTATGTATTCATCCACCTCTTTGAGGCCAGCTTTTATCTTCCTTGTTAAAGTGAAGAGGGACTCTTCATTTTCATGGCCTAACATTGAGCTAGATTAGGTTTTCTGAACTTGCCTTCTCACCACCCTCTTCATAGTGATTTTGCTAGAATCAAATCTCATCCTAATTTATTGTTCATAGAGGACCACCTGAGGTCTCTCTTTTCTAGTTAAATGTATGATATATCTAACCTAGTTTGGGGAAGTAGTAGGTGTTGGATTTATTTGAGGTGGTAGGATTGAAGGTTCTTGGGTAGAGGAAGAGCTTAGGGTTATATCAGGAATTTGCAATCTCATTAGGTCTATTTGCGTAAGTGTGCCAAATAAAGATCTTGTAGGGCTAATGTTAATAACAAATGAAGAAAATTTTGAAGGCACTTTGCAACTATAGTGATAATGAGTGGATTTTTAAGGGAAAATAATTTTGAGATGGGCCTTAATGGCCTAGAAAATATAGGGGATCTAATGGAAAGTGATGAGCTAGTAGTGGCTACCTAAGAAAGAGTGGAACCTATAATCTATCTAGCACTAGTACTTTGGGAGCCTAGTGAAGAAGAAATATTTGTAGTGGCATGGGAAGTGAAGTGGGGAATGGTGAATCTAAAGGAAGTACTAGCTTGGCTTATTCTATTATCAACAAAGGATTCAACAGGGGTGGTTGCATTTATGATTATTTATGGGGGAGTTAATGGGGAAATAATAGTAAGAGGATCAAATGTAGAATAAAATCAAACATGCATTCAAATTATCTAGTTATCAAATAGAACATTGAGGAGTGATTCTAGTGGGGTGGGCATGAATATATATATATATATATATATTTATAGACTCTCCCCCTATAATAAAATAAAGAGAGAGATTGAGAATAGCAGGTCCTTCAATTTAATATATCTATCGATCTGTTATGTGTCATCTCATCTTTAGGCCTAGGTCAGGAGAAAATAGATCTCCCCCTATATATTCTATATATAAGGGGGGCATCTAGAAGTAGAATTACTAGTAATTGGGAAAGAAGGTAGTGGGAGAGTACTCACATTAGGAGCTTGAGGTATGCTTGTGAGATATATATTAATTTGAGAAGCTAGTGGAGGAGTTATTACTCCCTCATAATATTTTTGGGATCATTTTTCCTTTTGTAGACCTTTTCAATGCTCCTACCAGCCAGTGCTTGTACTTCTTCTATACAAAGTTCAATGGCTTGTTATATCTCCTCAAGGTCAATGATAGTAGGGTTAGGTTGATCCAATATTTGGAGATCATCATCCATGGTAGATGTAGATATTAATGTGTGCCTTTGGGAGGGGTTAGGTTGGTTGTTAGCTCCTCCCTACTTGAAGCTTGGAGGTAGGCTCTTACTGCTTGAAGTGGGAAGATGTGGAGGTTTACATGGCTTATTCCTAATAAGAGGAATATTTTCTTCATCTTCCTCTTTCTACCCTTCCTCATAATTAGCATCAAACATGATTCCATGAGTTGGTAGTCACTGAGGATTTACAATATATTCTTTCTTCTTCTCACTATCTAGCCTCATCTCTAGCTCAATATTCTTTCTTGTTGCATTCTTGAGGACCACTTCATCATTCATATCATCCATATATATCCACTCATTGACCTCTTATTGATTCGTATATCTATATCCACATATTTATTAAATTTTAAAAGGTGTTTGACAATGTTGTTATTGAGGTCCCATACCCTAAAGTCATCTTCAGGAAATAAGTATAAGTCCTTATGCCTGGTATCTACAATAACATCATGGCATTTTATGATCATAGTACTCCCCATATTGTATGGAACCTTGTGGTGGGATGTATTCTTCTTGCTCTTGAAGACTCATTCAAATTCATGTATAAATTGATAAATCATATCTTCTTGAACCAACTTCATTGGCACATACCTTGGTAATCTATGAGGAGCCACCATCACTCATATTCTAATGACTATGTAATTTGGGTACAACCAATATCCACTCATATCCCTTAGAATTTTCTTGACTTTTAGGGGAACCCTTAGAATCTCACATTTAGTGATTGACTTGTAGATAATTGGCTAGAAACCTTATGTAATTATTCTAATTTTGCATTTTAATTTATGAATATTCATTGCATAGAATAGCTTATGCACAACTTCATGTTTCTCAGGGAACCATGAATTCTAACCTATTTGTGAATTTTCATAGATGGCATCCAATAAGTATCTCATCATGAAGAATGGGGAACCATTATTTAAAGTGTCATTCATAACATATACTAGGTTTTTGTTGATAATTTCCCCAATTGGGGGAATCTATTGATCTTCTAAAATTATCTATAGTAGTGGAATAGTCATTATATCCTCATAACCAATGCGTGTATTTCCAAATAATTTTTTGAGGAGAGCGAGGCCAATCCTTAGACCTTTCCTAAATTATTAAATAGGTAGGTTCCCTTGGTTATCCATGAGAAAAACTCTAATTGGGTCAGTCACCCATGAAATTAAGACCTTCTCTTAGGAGTGCACCTTATACCAACTATCAATGATGGCATGGTTATAATTTATTTATGGTGAAGGCAGGTTATAATATTTCTCAAATATGGGTCCTAATATGAAGGTGATAGGTATCAATTGAGACATTGATTTGATTAGTATGTCCTCACATCTTGACCTCATAAAGATCTTGTAAACTAGATCAGTGCATAACATGACCTCTAGCTTGGTTGCAGCCTTATAGAGACTGTCAACATTGATGGTCAGGATGTCTGAAGCTAATTAGATTATGTGAGGCATGGTATCATTCTCATCAAATCCCATATCTATTTATACATTGAAGTATATGATTCTATAGTACATGTCCCAAGATGTAATGGCTTCCATATTGAATTTAGTGTCTTTAAAGACAATTGAAGTACCATAATGAAATAAGAAGTCATCATTTCCAAAGGAAATACTCTTAGAGTGGAGGGACATACTTCTGCCATCTTTTAAATATTATAGGTAGTAATCAACATCCTTTTTGTATCCTCTTATTAAATTTCAAACTCCAGTAATGGTGGTCATGGTGAATTTTGCATATAGATTTGAACTATGAGAGAACAAAAAGTAGAGAAAGTAAATGTGTATAGCTCAAAATGTAAATTGAAATAGTCTTGATTATGTATCCTTTTGAAAGATCACCCTGACTAATGCAAAGTCAATGGTGATTCTAGTTAATTTTGTATTAATGGAAATCTTGTCAACTTTGAATATATTTAAAAAATTATCTAAACTATTGCATTTGGAAATTAATTGCAATAAAGTTTGATTTAGATCTAATTTGAATTTGATTTGCTATCAATTTTATATTTAATTAAATCTAAATGTTTCCACCTTTTGACACATGGCTACCACCTTGGATCCAACTAAGTAACTATTGTTGGAGAGTTGATAGTGATGCCATGGTGGTGTCTTGGAGATGTCCTAGTGAGTGGATGAAGTGATTTGATAGCCTAAGTAATAATGACAAAGTGTGTAATGTGCTTGTTCATGTATGTTTGAAGGTGTCTTATTTGATCTTTAAAGTTTGACTGATCAAAGTGTTCAAGGTTGAGTATGGTGATTTTAGAATGTGTAAGAGGTCCCTAAGATGCTATCTATACTTTGAGATCCTATGTACATGAGAGGAATTCATATAGTAGTTCATTATTTCCATCTAGACACTTTAGGTCTAGTAGAAAAAAATATAGAAAATTTGAGTAGGTAGTTTGATAACATTACCATTGCCATGTGGGAATGAGTCAAGGGGAGATGGTCATATGTTTATGATAACTATAGTCACTATTTTATTTGTGTTAAATCTCAATTCATGCATAAAAATGTGATTAAATAAATGAAGGTACTGAATTGGCTTCTCAGACAGATTTCATTATTTTCACAAGTGGCTAGAAAGAGGTGAGTAAGCATGTTGATGAGGTCAACACTTGCACGTGTGGATGATTCTAGAGAAGGTGATCGTATGGGTTTGTTAAGTTTTGGACTGAATTTATTAATGATAAATTCTAGATCATGCAATGTAGCATGTTAGAAGATATGCATATGTAAAGTTGGGCTCTTAGGTAGATTGAATGTGTTTTACATAGCCAATTTTGCATTGTGATAGAAAGAACCAAGTGATAATTTTGATGGTGTTATATCCTTCACATGTGAAGGTGTTAAAATAAGATAATCATATACATTTGTTTAATTTTGAGCATAGATAATTTACGCTAAATTTTAATTCATGCATTGAAGTATGATGAAAGTTATGATTGCTCAAAGTTGGCCTCTCAGGCAGAATTGGACATAGTTAGCTCTATGATAGAAGCTTTTGAGAAGGCACTTTAATGGAATTATATATCACACACACAAAGGTTATAGGAATAATGTGTCACATGGTTGGATTATCTTATGAGAGGAGATCATCTAGTCTAAATTTGAGATCCTATGAGTAAGCGAATATGAAGTTATTGAGATGCAAAAATGGTTACTCATGCATATTGAAAGGGTCCCCATACTTAGACATTTTTGAAAGTGTTAAAGCTCGATCAAGATATAAGGTACACATTTGCTTCAAGGAGTTAGGAGGTAGTGAGATAAGGATAGGTACATGATGTTTAATGATTAATCAAAGGTATATGATAATGATCCAATGAAAAGTAGGTGTTCATACAGATGATTGAATGGCTAGAATTGATAATTAATGACCTGGTTCATCTATAAATAGCAATGAAGTGCACTGAGTCAAATTTCACAGATTACACAAGATGAGTTCAATGTGATAGAGGTTTAACATTTTGATTTGGTGGTCTATGCATTAAATCTCAATCAAGATCAATAGAGCGTATTTAATCTAAAGTTGAGAGTACATGATATTCAAGCATTATGTTTGAAGGTTAACTATGATTGTTTCCATTTGAATATTAGAATTTGCACAGGAAATACTAGTGTCTATTTTTTGGACCATAGCTTTTGATAGAGGTCAAATTTACTATTTTTGTAAAAATCAAAGTGCTAAAAGAATCGAAGGTGCATCCAGAAATATATATTAAAATATATGGAAGTGTGTACAATTTTTTTTATTGAGATCCAAATTTGACTATATTTTAGTATATGATTTATAAGAGACCTGAGAAGAATAGTTGAACTCACATAGATGTTATTTTGATGTTTCATGGTGAATTAGCTATTGGGGAGTATTTTAAACTCCATGAGGATGTTCTCTAAGTATTTTAGAGTTGTGTTTAATATATATTAAGTATGAAAAATTCTTCATAAGTTGATTGCTTTTTTGGTAGTGGTGTTTGTGTGTGTAAGGTCTCTAGTTGAGTTATTTAAGCATATACAGAGGTAATCTAAGGTGACTAAAATCTTTTGAGGATGTCTAAGGTGATATAAAGAGTGGATAAATGCATATCGAAATGGTCTTATGTTTTTAATTTTCCTGGAGATGTATCAATAAGGTGAATGGGTCTCCAAAAGGACCTAAAAGTGACATAGGGTCATTTTGAAAGGGAATTATGCTTAAGTGTGACCCATATGAGATGCCTTAAGGGTGAATTCATGTTTTGTGGCCGATAAATAAATATTATGATCTTGATTAAATCATGATTTCTCTATATATATTGGAACTAAATGTGTTGGTTTCTAGACTTGTATAATGATAGATTAGAGAGAGGCTTGTGAGTGTGGAGTAAAGGATAGGTAGTGTGCTTGTTGGTGGAGTTAATGAGTAGAACAATTGGTTGAATATATGTATGACATGTAGGTCATTTTATTAATGTTAAGATAGTGATCTTGTAGCTTATGGATATGCAAATAGGTCTGAGTTTATAAATGAGGACAGTTTGAGTGAAGAAGGAAAGTGTTTCAGAGAGAGAGAGTTTATGTAGTTGACAGAGAATCAAGAGGTCCATTAATAGTTGTTGAAGACATGAAATCTAAGGTGGAAGTGTTATTTCCAATGAGGGTCTAAAGGACTTGATCTTCCTTAGGGGCAATTTCTCCTTATGAAACAGGGTTTCACTAAAGACCTTTGATCAGAAGGACTTGACTGAAGGTTCCTAGTCAAAAGGACGTGATTAGTCTCTTGTTTATGATCTTCTTATAGGATAGTAGTTCATGTGTTTGTAGTCTTGAGAGTGGATTTTATTCCCCAAGATGGTTTTCAACATAGACCTTATGTTGTGTATGTGATATTGTTTATGTTCATTGTTCACTATTATGAATGATATAAATGTTTCATGAATGATTGTGTTAAATGCTTATGTAATTTAAAGGGTTTGTAAATTGTATTAGATTGTTTGCCACCACTAATTCACCCCTCTTCTCAAGGGGCATACTAATAATAATTGGTATCAGATTAGGTATTTCATGTAAATTTTAACCAATTAAAGTTGATCAAAGGTAAAATGGTTAAAAAATAAGTTATGGCTTGTATTCAAGACAATCTAGTTTGTGATTTATTAGAAGTGAAGACATAAGTGAAAAATATAGAGATAATAGTCAAGAATTTGTAGTTCATGATAAGTGAAGATCTCAATCAAAATAAAGTTATGACTTACTCATATGTGCTCCTTTAAAAAGATAATAGGGATTTCATCTCTAATAAAAGATTCAATATTGAAAATATATTAAGTAGTAATGTTCAAGAGAAAAGAGGATCAAACATGAACAATGTCTTTAGTGGGTATTGTTTCTCATGTAATCAATTTGATCATGGATATAGGAATTGCTCTCTCTCTCTAGAGATCAAAAGGGATCTCATATGATACAATTGTAACCAACAAGGTCATATAGATAAAACCTGTAGAAGAGACTTTTATAAAAAAGATATACAAGTCATTAACACCATCAAATGGTTCAAGGAAACTATGTTTAAAAAATAAAAGAAGCAAAATTAAAGTAGACCACCAAAGGAAGAATCATTGTTTTTTAAGCATATTTGCATTCTCAAGAAGATGAGAATAAGAGATGGTTCATAGATAGTGCATTTGGAGACAATAAATATGCTAACATTATTGGCAAAGGTATTGTGAGTTTAGACAATGGCCATATGAAAACTGGCAATGTCTTATATTTACCAGGTTTGAAACATAATATTTTAATTGTAATCCAAATGTGTAGGCAAATAAATGTTTTAACTTTTCATGATGATGTTTATGAAGTAAGAAAGGTAAAATTTTATAGATTAGTTACAAATGTTCATAAAATAGATAACAACATGTATGTATTCCATAAATCCCATACAGAGAAATGATTCATGAGTCATTTGGATGAAATTTGGCTTTGGCATAGAAGGCTTGGACATATAAATTTTGATAATGTGGTAAATATCATTTCAAAGGGGTTGGTAAGGCATATGCCCAAGATTTCTAAGATTCCTCATTCTCTTTGCAAGGCATGTCTTCATGCGAAGAAAACTAAGAGAAGATATAGAAACAAGGAATTCTCCATTACATATCCATTAGATTTGATCCACACTGATCTATGTAGACCTATGAGAACTCAAAGTAGTCAAGGTAATAGTTACTTCATGCTTCTCATTGATGATTTTACTAGGATGACTTGGATTTTATGTCTAAAATAAAAATTAGAAGCTTTTGAAAAATTTATGGCGTTCAAAGCTCTTGTTGAAAATGATAAAGGTTTAAAGATCAAGTGTGTGAGATCATATAGAGGATGTGAGTTTTGGTGTCATAATTTTGATGATTTCTATAATGAACATGGGATAATAAGACAATATTCTACTATTGGAACACCATAATAGAATGGTGTAGTTGAAATGAATAATATGACTATTGTTGACATTGGTAGAACCATACTTCAAGATGCAAAAATATCAGATGGCTATTGGGAAGAGGTAGCCAAGACTTATGTGTATATCTTAAATAGATGTCAAATCAAATTAAATGGTAATAAGTCACCTTATGAGTTATGGAAGAATAGAGTAGCTAACATTAAACATTTCAAAGTCTTTGAGTGTAGGTGCTTCATCAAAAGAGATGAAGATAATCTTGGCAAATTTGATTCAAGATTATATGATGGCATCTTTTTAGGATATTATTCTATCAATAATTCCTATAGCTAATTTAACAAGAGACTTCGTAAGAGTAGATGAGACAAGTAGAGTCAAGAAGCCAAAATTGTAGGTAAGTGACCCAACTTAAAATGTTGTTGTAAATAATGATAAGTTATCTATTAAAATAGATGATGAAGATGAAGAAGAGGAAGAAAGACAAGATCCTAAAGCTCAATATAGAATAATTTATAAAGATCATCTAGTCTCTCAGATTATTAGAAATGTTAGTGCAAGGTTTCAAACTAGAAGGAAAATATTGATCAATCAAAATCAACAAGACTCAACTCTATTATCCATGACTGAACCCAAAATTTTTATTAAAGCTAGAAAAGATGAAATTTAGAATGATGTAATGTATGATAAATTTGATAAAATAGAAAGGAATGAAACATGGGACTTATTTTCTAGACCAAAAGATAAAAATGTGATAGGCACCAAATGGGTTTTCAAAAATAAGATGAATGAGAAATGAGAAGTCACAAGAAACAAGGATAGATTGGTGTGTAAAGGATATGCTTAGGTTGAAGGAATAGATTTTGATGAGACTTTTAATTTTATGGAAAGGATGGAATAAATTAGAATATTTTTGGCTTATGCATGTTTTAAAGGTTTTAAGGTATATCAAATGGATGTGAAATTTGCATTCCTCAATGGAAACTTAGAATAAGAAGTCTACATTGAGTTATCTAAAGGATACTTCATGTAAAGTAATCAAGATTTTGTGTATAAATTGAAAAAGGCTTTGTATGGTCTTAAATAAGATCCTAGAGTTTGGTATTAAAAGATATATAAGTATCTTTTGAGTCAAGTTTTTAAAAGGGGGTAGCTGATAGTAACATGTACATTAAGATAGAAGGTAATAATCAATTGATAGTTATTGTATATGTTGATGACATAGTTTTTGGACTTGAAAATGATAAAATGAGTAGAGATTTTGTAGATACTATGAAGATTGAATTCGAAATGTCAATGTTGGGATAACTATCTTACTTCTTAGGATTATAGATTAATAAACATGATGTAGGAATTTTTCATATCTCAAGATAAATACATCAAGGATATGCTAAGGAAGTTTGACACGATGGAGTGTAAGCCAATGGGTTATCCAATGATCACAAGATACAAGTTATGTAAATTGGATGGCTCACCAAACCTTTATCAAACTTTGTATACATTCATGATTAGATGTATTTTATACTTTATTGCATCTAGGCCTAACATCACACAAGAAATAGGTATTGTAGGAAGGTTTCAAGATGATCCTAGAGAATATCACTTGAAAATAGTCAAAAGGATATTGAGATATCTCAAATCACCATAGACTATGATTTATGGTATCCCAAGAGTAAATATTTTTATTTATAATCATATATTTATACTAACTGGGTAGGATGTGTGGATGATAGGAGTACCAGTGGTAGGATCTTCTGCATGGGAGAATGTTTGGTGTCTTGGCTAAGCAAGAAGAAATCTTTAGTGTCTCTATCAACTATAAAAGCTAAGTATATAGAAGTTACCTCTTATTGCACACAATTCATGTGGATGAAACAAACTTTTGAGGATTATAAGGTAAGACAAAATAAACCTTATCTTATTTTTTGTGATAATACTAGTGAAATTAGTATATCAAAGAATCTTGTTATGTACTCAAAAACTAAACACATTCCAATAGATATCATTTCTTGAGAGAAAAAGTGATTAACTAATGTGTCAATTTGGAACATATACCTATAAAAGAGTAGCTTGTAGATATTATGACCAAACCATTGTTAAAAGATACTTTTGAGTATCTAAGACAAATTTTGGGTTCACTTATTTCTCTATGAATCAATATAAGGTATTTGGTTAAGGTGGAGAAATATGTTCATAAGACTTGATCCATGGGTTTTTTAAGGAGCTATAGTACAAGGTTAGAATGGGTGTTTTTAGGCTGATTGAGATAATGTTCTTATTGGTGTGTGATATGAATTTTAGATTGTTGGTCCTTATAGTAACTTGAGAGAAGAGGTTGTGAATCCTATGTGGTGGTTCTTCATGGTGTGTGTAGATATGAAGATTCTCAAGTGGTGAATTTTCTCATAAATCTTAGGGAGAGTCCCTCTTAGATGTCTCTTGGTAAGTTCTATCATATTTTTGTGATCTTGTGTGTTCTTTCTTCTTTAGTTGCAGTGCTTGATTGAAGAGAGTGTTGGCATGGAGCAAGAGGAATTTGTAAAAACAAGAAGAGGTAATCTCTAGGTAAGGGGGAGTTTGTATCATCTTTCTAAGATGGTCCTTTCCTATTTTTTTTAGTCTTTTCAGGTCCTCATGATTAGTGTGTGTTCACTTTTTCATTTTGTCAAAGGGGGATAAAGTTCCTATTGTAAGATTACTTTTAAGAGAGATAAGGTGAGTCATATATTGATAAATTTATGGGTGTTAACATCAATAACGAAGGGGGAGATTGTTGGAGAGTTATTAGTGATGTCATGGTGGTGTCTTAGAGATGTTCGGGTGATTGGATGAAGTTCTTTGATAGCCTAAGTGATAATGAAAAAGTGTGAAATATGCTTGCTCTTGTATGCTTAAAGGTAGCTTAGTTGATATTTATAGTTTAAATGATTAGAGGTGTTCAGGATTGAGTATGGTGATTGTAGCATGTGCAAAAAGTCCTTGATTATGGTGATTTTAGCATGTGAAAAACGTCCCTATGATATTATCTATACTTTGAGAGCTTGTGTGCATAAGTGGAATTTATCTGGTAGTTCATTTTTCTCATCCAAAAACTTTGGGTCTAGTATCAAAAAATGAAGAAAATATTAGTAGGTAGTTTGATAATGTCACCATTGTCATGTGGGAATGAGTTAAGGGGAGATGGTCATATGGTTATGATCACTATAGTCCCTAATTATTTTTTTCCAAAAATCAAGTCATGCATCAAAGCATAGTTAAAGATATAAGAGTGAAAATTTGGGTTCTTAGATAGATTTCATTATTTTCCCATACTTGGCCAAATTTGTGAAGTGGCTAGAAAGAGCTGAGTAAGCATGTTGATGAGGTCATCACTCACACATGTGGAAGACTCAGGAGAAGGTGATCATATGGGTTTATTCAATTTTGGACTTAGTTTATTTGTGCCAAATTCCAAATCATGCCATGTAATACATTATAATATATGCATATACAAAGTTGGGATTTTAGGTAGGTTGACAATGTTTTCCCATACTTAGCCAATTTTGCATTGTGGTAGAAAAAGTCGAGTGAGCATTTTGATAGTGTTATATATTGCACATGTGAAGGTGTTGAGATAAACTAACCATATGGGTTTTTTTAGTTTTGATCATAGATAATTTTTGATAAATTTTAGTTCATGCATTGAACTGCAACAAAAGTTATGATTTTTCAAAGTTCGCCTCTCAGGTAGATTTGGACATAGTTGGCCTAGTGACAAAAGTTTTTAAGAAGGCACTTTAATTGTGTTATATCTCACAAATTAAATATATCTAAGAGTAGTGTGTCATATGGTTAGATTCTCCTATGAGATTAGATCATCTGGTCCAAATTTGAGATCCTAAAAGTAAGCACAAAAAAAGTTATTGAGGTGAAAAAATGGCTACTCATGCATATTAAAAGGGTCCCCATAGTCATTTTTGAAAGTGTTAAAGCACAATCAAGATCTAAGGTGCACATTTGATCTAAGGAGTTATGAGGAAATGATATGAGGATATGTTCATGATGTTTAATGATTGAACAAAGGTACATGATAATGATACAAGTGTAAGCGAGCATTTATACAAATAATCGAATGGTGAGCATTGATTGTTAATGACCTAGTTTTTCCATAGAGATTGATAGAGAAAATTGAGTTAAAGTTCCCAAATTGCACGATATGATATCAACATGACATATGTTTAATGTTTGGATCTGATAGTCTATGTGTTAAATCTTAGTTAAGATAAATGGATCATATTTGATCTGAAGATGAGAGTCTATGAGCTTCGAGCATTATGTTCAAAGAATAACTATGACCTTTACCACTTGAATATTTGAATTTTCGAAGGAAAGACTAGTGTTTAGTTTTTGGAGTAGAAATTTTGATAGAAGTCAAATTTGCTATTGTAATATAAAGAAAAGTGGTAGAAGACTCTAAGGTGCATCTCAAAATATGGATTGGAAGATTTGGAAGTGTGTACAAACAAAGTTATTGACCTCCAAAGTTGAGTATATTTTTTCATATATGTTATATAAGTGAAATGAGAAGAATATTTAAGCTCATGTAGATGATGTTTCATGGTGAATTGGCTATTGGGGAATATTATAGACTCCATGGGGATGGTATTTGAGTATTTTGGAGGTGTGTTCAATATGTCTTAATTATGAATAATGATTAATAAGCTGATTATTTTTAAGTTAATGGTGTTTCTATGTGTAAGGTCTCTATTTGAGTTATTTGATCATATGCAAAGGCAGGGAAAGGTAACTATGATATTTTATGGATTTCTTAGCTGACATAAGGAGTGAACCTATGTATTTATAAATGGTCTTGTATTTTTCATTTGCTTCAATATGTATCGAAAAGGTTAATGGGTCTCCATAAGGACCTAGAAGTGGCTTAGGCCTATTTTGAAAAGAGATTGTGATTAACTGTGACCCATATGAAATACCTTAAAGGTGAAGGCATTTTTTTTATCCAACAAATAAATATTTTGATCTTGATTGATTCATGATTGATCTATATATAGTGGAATTAAAAATGTGTTGGGTTCTAGACTTGTATAGTGATAGATTAGAGAGAGGCTTGTGGATATTGAACAAAGGATAGGTAGTGTGCCTATTGGAGGAATTGATGAAGAATAATTGGTTGACTATGTGTATGACATGTAGGTCATGTTATTAATGTGAAGAGAGTGCTCTTATAGTAATTAGATATGTAAAAAGCTCTAAGTGTGAAGATGAGGATAGTTTGAGTGGATAAGGAAAGTGTTTGAGAGAGAGAAAGAGAGAGAGTTTATGAAGTTGACAAAGAATCAAGAGGTCCATCATTAGGGTTTGAAGACATTATCTCTAAGGTTGAAGTGTTCTTTCTAAGGAGGACCTAAAAGAATTGATATTTCTTATGGGTAGTTGTTCCTTGTGAAATAGAGTTTTAATTAAGGCCTTTGATTAGAAGGACTTGACCGAAGGTTCTTGATCAGAAGGACTTGATCAGTCTCTTATTTGTGATCTTATTATTGGATATTAGTCCATGTATTTTTAGGCTTTAGAGTGTATTTTATTCCTAAAGAGGGTTTCCCACATAGACCTTTTATTATGTATGCGATCTTTCTTATGTTCATCATTCACTATTATGAATGATTTGAATGTTTTATGATTGCTTGGGTTGAATGCTTAGGTAATTAAAAGGGTTTAGAAATTGTATTGGATTTTTTTCCACCACTAATTCACCCCCTTCTCAGTGAGTTGTACCTATAACACTCCCATGGATTGAATATGAATAGGATGCCCAGTTGGATTGAAATCTAGATGCATGACACCTTTTGATTGCCTTGTGGGCTCTCACAATGCAACTTTTCATGATGACTCATCTTATCTCTCCATGTGACATGTTTTAATTTGTAGTGAGATCTTGGGTGGTGCTTCTTATTTTAGATTGGTTGTGGGAGTTTCATACATCACTATCATGGTAATTGGAGACTTTCTTTTTCAGGAAGCTTGTTTGCATGTAATCATAACTTTTCTTTTTCAAGTGTCTCCTTCACAATTATCTTGGATAACTTATGGTAATTTGGCATTAATCATATAGCTCAGGGGGAGACATGTATCTCTCTTAGAGGTGATCTTATGTATATCTAAATATATCTTTACAAGAATGATATGTGGCATCATCACAGGCCTAAATAGGACACATGTTGTTTATTTGGGTAATTATTCATTCCTCTACCACTTATCACTCTTTTAAGGAGCCTTCGATGATTGTATGACATCAAGCCTTGATCAAACAGCTTGGGTTATCCTAGATGTCTACATTGTGAGTTCTCAAAAGATTTATATGGATGCGACATGGAGTGGACACACATCAATCTTGGATGAACCTGAAGGGAACATGTGTCACTTTGAAAGGTTATTTGAGTTTGTTTGGTCACATTTTAGATACATAGTGGCATCTCATGGGACTTTAGATTGTAGTGGGATACATGAGGGATACATGGAATCTCATGTTAAATAGGTTTGCTCACAGAGGCTAAGATTATAACATGTAGATTGGGATTTTAATTCTAATGGATAGCTTCCTTGAGAGTTCTTGAGATGATGACACATAGTTCATAGACTCATATATTCACTCAAGGTGTCTTGTGTAGGATGCGATGAATCTTTCAACCATTGTGAGGCCTAACAAGGTAGACACCTATTATTTTAAGTTGTAGCCTAAAATTTCATGTCCCATGAGTCATTATAAATTATTACTTTAACTTTCATGTCTTACGAGGTTAAGCGAGAAACTAAGTTAGCTTTCTTAAGATGTCATATCTCATCTTAAGTGAATTTAAATAATTTTAAATGTAGAATTTCATAACCAAAAGATTAAACACAACATAATGTTGGTTTGGTAAAATCTAGTGAAGCTTGTGTCTATGTGTTTTGAAGAGCCAAGTCATACTTCCCTAGTGAAATCTTATCTGCACATTCTTGAACTATCAATGGTTAAAAATTCATTATCGAATGAATTGTAGAGTAAAAAATACTCTACATTCCATTCTAATTTTCAGTTGCGCACTGCAAAATTTAATCCCTGTACACTTTGGTTTGAGACAGTGAAGTTTTGACTCAGAGCTCGTGCTCAAATTTATTTTTGGTCAATTTTTTCTAAGTGTCAAAACTGAGCGGAAGCTACCAAATGTCATTTTTTGAGGAATTGTTCATAATTTCAATAAGGATGCAAAATGTGCCATGTGTCCCATAGTAACTCAGTGGAGTGCAACAAGTGTCGGCATCCACATCTCATATGCATTTCAAAGGTTTCTTTCAATAAGCTAAATATTAAGATTAGGTGGAGGGTGCCAAGTGGAAATCATGAAAGGTTTCAATTTGATTTTATAAAAGTGATGAAATACACCACGTATCCCAGATAAAGAGAGTGGAAGCCACCATGTGTCAACCTCTGAATTATCTTCATTTTGTTTCACCGATATAATAAAGACTGTGGTGGGTCTCACATTTTGTTTCGAAAGCAAGTGGAAGCCGCCAAGTGTCACTATCCGTGTAGATATGAAATGAGGCCCGATTGTTTCTATAAATATAAATAAAGTAGTGGAGATAACCACATATCCCTAGTTAAGTAAAGCAGAGATTGCCACGTGTCCTTTGTTGAGGTAAGCAAAAATTGCCCCCTGTCCCTATGCCTTCTTTTTTAAGTTACTTAGGTGAGAAATGCTATGGGTCTTATTTTCTATTAAGTTGTTAAAGTTTCAAAGAAGTGGATTGCGATAGGTGTCAAAGGTGGAACATTACTGAGCAAAGACACAAAAAGAGTATAAGTTATGCGAAAAGTGTTGTGTGTCTTCGATAAGTGCTGTGAAACATGCCAAGTGTCATTTTCTAGTGCATCCTAAATAAAGAGAAGGTTTTCAAGAAGAAAAGGGGAATCATCCAAGTTTCCTCTCCCATTTGAAAGTAGGAAGCATCTTGAGTATCTACTTCAGCCAATGAACTTGCAGAGAAACAAAACATTTTAGAATCTAAGAAATATCTTATGTTAGACACTTCTAGTTTGGTTAGTTTTCAGTTGGGCTGTTAGATTGAGAACATGAAAACAATCTAGAAGGAATCCAAGACTATAAATAGGGGTGCAGAGATCACCAGAAAGGGATATCATCAGATAATTAGAGGAGAATTCAGAGAGAATTTTTAAGAGAATTATTGTCAAGAGTTTTAGACTTTCTAGAGCTGTGATTAGGAATATCATTTGCCTTTGTTCTATTTTTTTAAGTTGGAAAGTTTATGTAACTATGCATGTGTATGTGCCTCTTATGTGACTAGAGAATTAATAAGAAGATTGAATCTTGTGCCTTTGTTGATATTTTCTGTGTCACTACAAAAATAGTCTAAGCTGTGTTGTCAAGAGTTTTTAGACTTTCTAGAGCTGTGATTAGGAATATCATTTGCCTTTGTTCTATTTTATTAAGTTGGAAATTTTATGTAACTGTGCATGTTTCTGTGCCTCTTATGTGACTCGAGAATTAATAAGAAGATTCAGTCCTATTCCTTTGTTGATATTTTCTGTGTCACTACAAAAGTAGTCTAAGATGTGAGCCTCTATTTCTATTGTTTTTCATCTTTTACATTGATCATGCCTTGTTTGATCTTAAATGTAATTGAATCTTACATATGGTTTCATTGTGCTCAGATTAAGGGTTGAATTACATTCAAGCACATTGCCATAGTTAGATTTTCTTTCTTTGCATTTGAGTTTTTGTTAAAATTCCTATCCCTTTTCCCTGTATACGCTCGATATAAAGAAGAGACCAACTTCTTAAAAATCTAGAGGTTGTTTCAAGTTGCAAGTCCCACATTATTAAAACTTCCCATTGTTGGTGTTAGAAATGAAGCACAATTTTAACCATCAACAATTTTTGGCACACCCGGTGGGACACTATATTGAAGTTTCTTTTAAGATCGTATGAACTAGAGAGCTACGAGGAGTCAAAGATATGGACCAATAACCAGATCTTAGTCTACTATAAATCTAGGTATTCTTTTGATAGCATTGGTAACTAGTCCTAGAAGAAGAGTCAATCAGTTTATACCAATACCAAGAGAAAATATGGGAGCCCCTATAACCCCAAGAAATTATGCAAGTTAGAACACTAGTAGTCCTTTGATTCTCACAATACCACCAGCTACTTGGGACCCTATCCCAGTGAATGCCCTAAAATTTCTACCCAAATTTAGTGGGTAAGACTTTAAAACACCTGAAGAACATCTGCAAGATGTATCAGATGTTTGTTCTATACATGTCACACAATAATACATGTTGTCACACAGCAAAATGTGGCCATAAGGTTATTAGCAACTTCTTTTAAAGGGAAGGATCTAGAATGGTACTGGTCCTTGACCCTAAATACCATATCTACATGGGATCAGCTTGGAGATCATTTTTTTGAAAGATTTTAAGAGAAGGGTGATAAGTCTTCTTTGTTATAGAAATTGATTACCATCCAAAGGGCACAATAAGAAACAATGACTGACTTCAATTCCAAATTTCAAAATACTTGGGAAAGGAATCTTACTACAACTAGACCATTACCAGGTATGGCTATAGTGTTTTATCTTAAGGATTTAAATTCAGACATATCTGTTATGATTCAGTCACTTGGAGGTCAGACTCTGCTAGAGGCTTACGAATATGCAGTCAGAGCTAAAAATAATTTGATAGATGCTGGAAAGTTGTCCCCAAGGCCTCCCATGCCCATGTTCCCAGAAATTACCTTGCCATTACCTCCAGAAGCCCCTAAATCCATAACCCCACCTGTGTCTATGTACACATATCCTCAACCACCTGCTAAAGAAATTGTCCTTGCCTAGTCATCTAATCTGAATGATATCAAGAATACCTTAAGGACATTTTCTAATGAGCTGATTAATATGAAAAGACAATAGAATACTTATACTAAACCCCAATATCAAGGCTATCAAGGAAATAGAATTACATCACAGCCAAACCAATATCAGGGTCCTCAAAGGCAAAATAACCCTCAGCTAACAAACCAATTAGTTGCAGTCCCTACACCTTCACAGACTATTCCTCTCACTTCAAATAGGGATATTATTCTAGGGAAAAATAATTATGCAGATGGTACCAATGAATGGTGTTTCCCTTGAAATAATGCTCACATGCCTAGAGATTGTCCCATGGGTAGTCTACAACAAAAGGTGGCAGAGCAAAGAAGAATGGATGGACAATTTGCAAGTACTCATGGCAATCAAGTCTACCAATCTTCTAGTATGCAAAATTTAGTCTTAATGGCTCAGATGCAAGGGATGTCTTTACAACAAGAAGAAGAAATAGCCCCGGAACATGATTTGTTCTCATGGGTTGAAGATGAAGAATCAATTTTCTTGAACAAAGCTTCCACTTCCAAGAAACCAGTGGTGCAATCAGACTATTATACTAGATCAAAGAGAAGGATGGTGGAACAGCCTGAAGTTGTAAATAGTCAATTCATGGAGAATCATCCATTTCAAGGACAAAGAAACATAGCTATCAGATAAGAAGTGCCTCAGCTAGTGTAGAATCAAGTAATTCCTACAAAAATTCAAGAAAAAACAAGATATCCTTATTTTCAAAGAACTCAGACTCTGGGACCAATAAATGTGGTGGATCAATTGAAGAAGACTCCAACAAAAGTATCAATATGGGATATATTGGCTATTCCTGAATAGAATAAACTACTACAAGAAGCTCTATAAGGCCAAGCAGTGCCCAAATGTACTGTTATCAAAGAAGGACCTGCTAAAAAAGAAAAGCTCAAAGACACAGTTCATCTGTAGACAACAACCCTAGTGAACAATGCACCAGAGGTAATCAAATCCAAACCGGATCTCTTCTATTTAACTTTGATAATTGGAAAGAAATTGCTGCATAATGCAATGATTGATTCAGGGGTTAGTACTACAGTAATGCCTAAGTAGATAGCTGACGCTTTTAAAATAAAGTATGAACCACTCATTAAAGGAGTCATGCAGCTAGATGGCAAAGCATTACAAACAATATGGAGAATTAAACAACTCCCATTACAATTATATACTTGTCCCAATATAATTGTAACTCAAGCTGTAGTAGTCATAGATATACCTCCTGTATTTGGTTTATGCTTATCCAGAGACTTTACAGCCAAAATAGGAGGATATATGTCCCTTGATTGGTCTCACCTCATCCTAAGAACCAAATATGGTTCAAAGATGAAGATATTATCTGAGCCACTATAAAAGGATCACATCACCAATGAACCAACCGCAAAGTTAGAGGCAGCTCATGCTATGATGAATAAAGAAGAAAGGGTTTTTGTTGAGGAGTTAGGTGAATGGACTGAACATGATTAAGAAGAGGAAAATGATCATTTATTAGCTATGATGCAAAGTGACCCATATGGAAATTATGACTCCATTGGTCTGGGTACTTATGTCATATTTGATGAAGATCATACAATCCCAAACATTTTAAAGGAAGAAAAGTCAAAAGATACATCTTCTATTAATCCTTGGGTCTCTCAACATGAATTCCATATTATGAGTGAGAAGTCACAAGTGTATGCCTTAATCTCTGATGAAGAAAAGATAATTTCTAACTTTCTTCTTACTTTGCAAGATGATGTGGAGGAGCATGGACATTTCCTTGATTATGATTTGAATGACTTGTTTGAAATCATTAAGTCAGGTTATACTATTTTTCGAGGAGGCTGTGAGCTAGTTGCAGATGAACAAGACATCATTAAGACTCAATTACATATGCAAAATTACTGTAAACTTTCAGAATTATCCTCTCAAGAGGTTGGTAATTTTGAAGTCATTAAAGAGGATTATCATGCAATAGAACCTGAGTTTGAGGTAGAAGGAGATATGAAAATAAATGATATATATCAAAGGGCTTCTATTGATGAGCAAATAGTCATTAATTTCTTGATAAGACATGCCAGTATCAAGAACTAGCATTTGAAAAGCTTCCATGAATAAGAAGAGTTTATATATGTTGGAAGCATGCTTGACTTAGACTCACTGAAATTTAGGCCAATCAATGTGACATACAAAGAGAGCAAGTCACCAGTGCTACATCTAATTCAACCACTTGTCTGGCAACATAAGTCATCTTATCATGAAGGAAACTTTAGAAATTATTCTTTTGATCCAGGAGGGAGACAAAAATACTTGGTTAATATATTATAGTTAGATAGTTTCCCCTTTTTGTATTGTTTTGTTTTCCCATTTTTGTTTTTCCACTTTTTTTAAATAAGTGTTCTTTGAACACGTAGTCAACAGCTCAGATTTTTTCAAAATTTTCAGACTTTCTCAATACATTGAATATCTTCCAAATATTTAGAAATCCCCAAGGTACCTTGCACTGCCACTTGCATAATGTGTTTATCTCATTGTCCCATAAAGATTGAGTAAGATTTGCTAACAATTAACTGAGTTTAATGACATTTTGAGACTTCATAGGTCAATAAATACCTCTTAGTAAGAGTTAAAGCTTACAGTTTCTCAAACATTCCTGCATCTGTGAGAAAATATCCTGCTACTTGCATTTTTTGTTCCTAATAAACTTGCTTCAGTGAAAGTGCTTTATATTTTGTAAAAGTTCATACCAGTTATCACATAATAGATATAGAGATGGAGGGAGCACAGTCTTCACAACAAGGAGATGGGATGTATGAATCCCTTGATAAGTTTCTTACGATCAAGTCATATGCTTCAGCTCTTGCACAACCATTGAAGACCTACCCACAGACCAGAATACCTAAAGATGCTCAAGAAAGTGACCCAACAAAGATAATGGATTATGCAGATGGAGTCATGGACCCAATTATTCAAAGAGCTAGTAGCGAAACTCTTAGAGAAGGGGCACATCAAAGGTGTCTTCAGAGAGCCAAGGTGAGACAATATGAGACTTTTGCAATGAGGATATGGACTTCACAACTATCACAATTCATTGTCCTAAGTATGCATCCATGCCCTGACTTGGTTTAACTATGCGCAGACTTGTTCCATGCACCCTCAAGAACCATTCAATAGGGTCCATTCATGGTGCAAATCACACCACAGGCTATCAGAGACATGTTATCCCTTTATCACGATAAGACAACTATGTTTCCCACTACTGCTAAAATGTAAAGAATGTGGGAAAAAATCAATACTCAATTGAGGTTCTTAAGATCCAAATTGCAAATGGGTGATGATGATACTACTGTGCCTACACTCCCTGAAGCAAGAGACCAATTCACACAAGCTATCCAAGACACACTATCTTGATGGCTTTTATCTTCAACATGAAAGATGATATGGTAGTCTATGGAGAACAAATGGCTATCCTCTTCTGGCTAAAGACCATCAACAAGACTCAAGAGTATCAGCTTGATTTTTCTAAATAGATTACATACTCAATGGTGGAACAACTTGCCCAATTCAAATCAAAAGGGATTTTTAGGTACTCTTCTTATTTGTTTCATCTCATGTTGTATCAAAACTCTGACATCTTTGCCCAACATATGCATCTTGATATGTACGACCCAAGTTTTGATCTCCAAAGGACCACTCCTGTGTCTGCATGGACAATTATTTTGTCAAAAACTAGTGATCCATATGAATTCTAGGAACTATTTGTTACCCCTACTTTTTGTCACCTCAGCCCTGAACCAGTTATGAATAGACTATTTCCAAATGTTTCAAACCTTCTAGCCAGTTGCCCAATTCCTTACGATTTCTATTTTGGATCCCACCATATAATTATTAGAGTTCATGGGTTTTGTGGGGAACCAATATTGCTACCTAAGATTTTGACTCTTAGGTTAGCATTCTTAGAGGTCACCAGGCAGGTATCTATAGTAGATAATGAATATGACCTTGGAAAGAGGAAGATAAAAATGTATGACCTCCCATGGATGACAAATAACATGGTATTAGAAGCCAGAGATGCTGAGATTGTGCTGCTTAGAAAGCTGGCCTTCCTCGGTTTCCTACTAATCAAAGACAAATGGGTATATGACCCAAATGGTTTCATAGATTTCTAGATATGAACTAATAGGGTTGCAACTAGAATTGCACATGAGGGCCACCCCTTTTAGAACACAGGAAAAATCCTAGGGAAGATACTCCTAGATTTTAGGTTGAATTAACAGATTTGCCCCTTCCACAAAATAGACCATGGGAAACTTTCTATGCTAAGCAGTGGGATTTTGATCCTAAAGTCAGAATGACTTCTGGCTTAAGAAGGGCACTAAAGAATAAAGATTGGGATGTTGAGAAAATAGAAGCCTATTGGAAATATATGCAAGAAATTTGTCAGACAACTCATTCTTTTGGGAGCATTGACTCAGATGAGAGATGGGAAGAACTCTAGGATGGGTGCCATCTCTCCCCTATATCTAGACCTGAGACAAGCAATTTGCCGACACAGGGTGTAGAGCCAGAAGTCAGAGCAGGATCAAGCCAACAGTCATAGGCCCTAGGGCAAACCATAGCTGTAGTAACTGTATTAGTTTGGCCCCAACCTCTCAGTGTCATGGAAAAACAAAAGTGTGTGGTGCCTTCACCACCAAAAGCTTCCCCATCGGCATCAATTATTGAAATTCCTAGTTCTCCACAAGCACCACTGACTACAGTGGTAGAAGTTGAAGGAAAAGAAACATAGCCCGAAGAAGAAACACCAAAGAAGTGAAAGAGGGTATAGTTTCAATTTGATTCAGAGGAGGAAGCAAAACCTTCACAATGCCAATTATAGAGTACTGTAATTGCTCCTCAGGTAAGTATTATTCCTCCTCCTTCTCAATCTCTTTCTTCTCTTGTTGGCATGATGATTCCATCTAGCTAGATGACATCCCCTGCCACCTCTGTCGTTCCCATTTCTCACTTCACCCCATCCATCCCTACTCAAGCCTTAACAATGCCTCACTTTTCCCCTTTTGTTCCCAAGAAACTCCCCCTCAAATTGCCCATAGCCAAAAATTGGCTATTCAATATGGTTTGCCATAAGGACATCCTTTTGTGGGTGGGCACATTGTCTCTCCTTCTACCTTCCAAACTCAATCGAATGCTACTAGGAAGGTGAGGGAAGCCTGAAGAGAGAAAAAGAGAATCAATTAAAATAAAACCTTGGCTACACCACATCTGCAGTCACAATTTGACCCAATTTAATAGCAATTGATGGTGACTCATTTGTCACTAAATGTAATCAAGCCAAGTGAGCAGATGCAATCGAAATACTACACAATGAACGTAGTGGCCATAGACATGTCCCTATTCAGGCCACAAGAAAAAATTGAGATGCTAAATGAATCCACTTCTGTAGTTGATGAAGACTACTTGAAGACATCAAGGAGGCTATAGAAGATGGAAGCTGATTTAGCCAAGGAAAAGGCAAACTGTAATAGTTTGACCACAGAAATTGATAGAAAATATAATGAAATAGAGGGTCTAAATAAATAGTTGCAAGATACTATTTACCTTTAGACTCACCAGGTGATCCAGGCCCAAAATTATTCCTTAAAGGCAGGCCTAATGTAGGTAAAATATGTAGTTACGACCCTAAGGTGAGAAAAAGCAGCATTATAAGGAAAATACAAGGAAATCCTGTTACAAGTTACTCAATTGCAATAGAAGCTACTGGCTGAATAGAATAATACCATGGTTATACAAGCCCAATTTCAAGCCAAGTAACAAAGAGCAGAACAATTGACACTGGAGTTGGCCAATAAGCCAAAGAATGTCAGAGTGATAAAACTAGTGAAGGACCTATATGAATCAATGTGGAAGAGAATCTCTTTGGAGATTATTCAGCTCAGGCCTTCTCTCACCTTCTTGCTAAATGCACAGAAATTGTGTGAAAAGGTGGAGAATTTAATTGTAAACACTTTGGCTATAGTTTCTGGGAGAGTATTAGACTTTGAAACATTACTGCAAAAGCTTTATGATGCAATGAATGGAATGTTGTCAGCATCAAGAATTGAGAATAGAATGGTCACTACTAAGCGAGTGAATGAGGTTCTCAATTGTAATTCCATAGCCATTAGTTGCAGAGAGCTTCTTGATGTAATGAAAGAAGGAATCATTGAAATGAAACGACACATTGAATACCTAATACAATTAGGTCTTCCTTCTCCATTTCTTGATGACAACATGGTGCTAATGGTTGATTAAATTGAACCTTTAATTTTGGCCAAACAGAATGATCAGACAGTTTTTCAGGATTTAAGGGATGATTCATCAGTCCTTGAAGTAGAAGCTATTTTGATTCCTATTTCCCAGCTCAAATTCAAATTAAAGGCTATGGTTCATATTTTGCAAAAAATTTCTCACAAGGATATTATTAACCTTGATTTAGCCTTCAATGAATTATAGAATAAGTAGGGGTTATCTGACAATGAGTGGTCTGCCTATCAAATAGCATATCTGAAGCTATAAATTTTGACATTTTTGATCAAGCGGGAGTTATGGTTTCTTTTTTAGCAAGCTCAAAAGTCCTTGGGGTCACCAATAACTATAGAGTAAACAATACTCTACGTTCCATTCTAATTTTTAGTTACACACTACAAAATTTAGTCCCCGCACACTTTGGTTCTAGACAGTGAAGTTTTGACTCAGAGCTCGGGCTCAAATTTATTTTTTCTCAATTTTGTCTAAGTGTCAAAATCAAGTGGAAGCTACCAAATGTCATTTTTTGAGGCACTTTTCATAATTTCAATAAGGCTACAGAACGTGCCATGTGTCCCATAGTAACTCAGCGGAGTGCAACAAGTGTCAGCATCCATGTCTCATATGTATTTCAAAGGTTTCTTTCAATAAGCTAAGTATTAGGATTAGGTGGAGGGCACCAGGTGGCAATCACAGAAGGTTTAAATTTGATTTTCTAAAAGCGATGGAAGATGCCACGTATCCCAGCTAAAGAAATTGGAAGCCACCATGTGTCAACCTCTAAATTATCTTTATTTTGTTTCACTGATATAGTAAAGACTGTTGTGGGTCTCAAGTTTTATTTTTGAAGCAAGCAGAAGCCACCAAGTGTTTCTATCCATGTAAATATGAAATGAGGCCCGATTGTTTATATAAATATAAAAAAATTAGTGGAGATCACCACATATCCCTTGTTAATTAAAGCAGAGATTTCCATGTGTCTTTTGTTGAGGCAAGCAGAAATTGCCACCTGTCCCTATGCCTTTTTTTTAAGTTTCTTGGGTGAGAAATGTTGTGGGCCTCATTTTTTGTTAAATTTTTGAAGAAGAAGATTGCAACAGGTGTCAAAGGTGGAACATTCCTGAGCAAAGACACAAAAAGAGTATAAGTTACGTGAAAAGTGCCCTGTGTCTTTGGTAAGTGCTGCGGAACATGCCAAGTGTCATTTTTTGGTGCATCCTAAATAAAGAGAAGGTTTTTAAGAAGAAACGGGGAATCAGCCAAGTGTCCTCTCCCATTTGAAATTAGGAATCATCTTGAGTATCTACTTTGGCCAATGAACTTGTAGAGAAACAAAACATTTCATAATCTAAGAAATATCTTCTGTTAGACACTTCCAGTTCGGTTAGTTTTTAGTTGGGAAATTAGATTGAGAACATACAGACAATCTAAAAGGATTCCAAGGCTATAAATATGAGTGTAGAGATCACCAAAAAGGGAGATCATCAGTTAATTAGAGGAGAATCTAGAGATAAATTTTTGAGAGAATTACTGTCAAGATTTTTAGACTTTCTAGAGCTGTGATTAGGAATATCATTTGCCTTTGTTCTATTTTCTTAAGTTGGAAAGTTTATGTAATTGTGCATGTTTCTATGCCTCTTATGTGATTGTATAATTAATAAGAAGATTTAATCTTGTGCCTTTGTTGATGTTTTTTGTGTCATTGCAAAAATAGTCTAAGCTGTGTTGTCAAGAGTTTTTAGACTTTCTAGAGCTGTGATTAGGAATATCTTTTTCTTTTGTTCTATTTTCTTAAGTTGGAAATTTTATGTAATTATGCATGTTTCTGTGCCTCTTATGTGACTGGAGAATTAATAACAAGATTGAGTCTTGTGCCTTTGTTTCTATTTTTTGTGTCACTACAAAACTAGTCTAAGCTATGAGCCTTTGTTTCTATTGTTTTTCGTCTTTTACATTGATCATGCCTTGTTTTCTCTTAAATGTAATTGAATCTTACATATAGCTTCACTATGCTCAGATTAAGGGTCAAATTACATTCAGGTGCATCACCGTAGTTATATTTTATTTCTTTGCATTTGTGTTTTTGTTGAAATTCCTATCCCTTTTCCCAGTATACGCTCGATATAAAGAAGAGACCAGATTCTTAAAAATCTAGAGGTTGTTTAAAGTTACAAGTCCCACATTCTTGAAACTTCCCATTGTTGGTATTAGAAATGAAGTGTAATTTTAACCATCAACATGAACTTGAAGAAAAATTATAATAATTTTAGTATTTCTAAGTGTCAATCATTATTTCAAAATTAATGATTTAGCATGTTTGGAATCTTGGGCATGTTTGAGAATTGAAGAAAGGAGGGTCCCCATTCTAGGAATACGGGTAGTTGATCATCAACAATATCAATGGTCTAACAGTCTCAAGTATTAACTTCTTATGAAAGGGTATTGCATATTTATTACCCTTTCATGCATGATTAACCTTAATAGGTTTTATAATTTGCCATCTTAGAATAAACTTATTTTTTTCAAGTTGATATTCATATGGGAATTTAGAAACTATAATTACTCTATTGGTATGAATGTATTTAATACATCCATGCATTATGGAAGGTATCGCTTAAATTTTATGTATCTAAGGTCATCTTAATAACATATAAAATATGTGTGTATGGTATAACATAAAATGTAGTGATCATGTGTAGTGGACCAAATTATAAAGGTAAATTAATCTCACTAATAACCTATTGTGATGTCCCATCAAATGATCTGACCTTTTTTTTAAAGGGTATAAATCATAATCTATATAATTCAAATGTGTGAGTAATATCATGGTACATATGTTATCACTAGATCTATAATCAACCATCACACTATGTATAAGCTCATGATCAAGTTATTCTCTATAAACAATGAGTGAAGATCTGAAGCATCATCCACAATTTCATTATCATCAAATGTAATAGATTATATCTAAACCAAAGGATGTTTAGTATATATAAGTGTGCCTATAAACCCATATAATGGGTTCCCATAATATGGTGGAGGAGGATGTGAATTATATGCCATTTATACTTTCATTTTTTTCTTATAATGATCTTCTAATGGATCATTCAACATATTTTGGTTCTAATGGTCACCAGGTTGTGACCCTAAATCCTTTAGATCACCATAAAAAGTAAGTTATTGATTTTAAATAAGATTTTGGATCTTTTTATTCAAGTTATAACATATTTTTTTATAATTCCACATACCTTGGTGATAGTCACAATATACATTAATATCATATCTTTTTGTTATAGGTCTACTCGTATCAACCTCTATAGGAGGAGGAAGAGATATGAGATGACAATACAAAAAATTCTTAAGTAAATATGTTCGAGACTCAATCAATTATGTAAATTTCCTATTATGTGTATTGGAAAAGATAATCCAATTAGGTTTCTATGACACTATATTAATCATTGTTGTTGTTTCCTTTTTAGGTTTAGTACGTTTAACCTTGTATCTTGATTTGATATTAAACTTGGTAGTAGATGTATTTGGTGTGTTTTCTATGTACTTAATATTTTTCATTGAAATAAGTTTCATTTCATGATCTTACATCGTATGGCATAAGTCATAACAATATTTAAATTTATTGTATAAAATAGACCCATCTAATGTTGTTAGTCATTGTTGTTGTTTCCTTTTTAGGTTTAGTAGGTTTAACCTTGTATCTTGATTTGAATTAAACATGGTATTAGATGTATTTGGTGTGTTTTATATTTACTTAATATTTTTCATTGAAACAAGTTTCATTTGATGATCTAACATGGAATGGCATAAGTCATAAAAATATTTAAATTTATTGTATAAAATAGACCCATCTAATGTTGTTTTATTTTAATGTCTTTAAGATATTTATCTACCATTGGATTTTTATTTTTGGATAAAATTATTTTATACCTGAAAACATATTCATCAATATTTCATTGGTTCCTTATTTGATCTTATTAATTTATGCATATTACATATTTTAGGTGATGTTGATAGAGAAATGTGATAGAAACTAATCCTATAGAGGTTTGAATGCTTTCAATGAATGGATTGGTAAATCACATAACAATATTAAATTATATTATTTTAGGCTCCTTGGAAATAATTTGGTGAGAAAAAATATTATTTGAAGCATAATCAAGGCTCGCTACATATAAAGATTGAATATGTTGTTTAGGATCACCTTTTGCATCATAAAATGTGAACTTGGTGAGAAAAATGATTATAAAAGGGTGAAAATATATCTCAAGTGATATAGTTATCTAAGGGATGTCTCTTAAGTCTCAAAGGTCTAAAATGTTCAATTGATTGTCTTGTCCTTGATAGGTTTATAACATTTCTTCTGGGTTTGTCTTGTAATTTATAACTCTAATGGAACAACATTCAATTTTTAAACATAATAAAGTGGTTTTAAACATGTAATGGAATATTATTCATATAAATACATGGTTTATACACTCTTTACCAACTTGAAATTCCAACAAAATTTGAGACAATTGTATATTAAACCCTGTTTAGGCCTACTTATAGGTTTGCCACACATAATCATGCATATATTAACTTTTATGGATACATAAATCATAGAAATGATTTAATACTTTATTTATCATCCTCAAATAATGTTTTACAAATTTTAATTAACTTTTTAAGGTTAAATCTCCCATTATAGAGGGTTTTGTCTCAAAAGTAATGTTTAGGGCGAGAGCTCAAATCTAAGAAACCTTTAAGATATGGAGGAATATTTTGGAGACATAAAGATTATGAAAGACTTACCACATACTTATTTTGATCTGACACTTGAAACACAACCTTGAAAAATATTAAAACCTAATAAAGATTCAACTTTTATATTGTAACCTTGTGTTTAGACTATATAACCCCATGGTTTATATTTGTACACCTCTATGACTTGGAACATCATCATAAACATATGAAACAAGATTGAAAAATATTAAAGACATTCATTTGAATTATCATAAGTATGATATTCAATATAAATGATGATCAAAGCATGTTTTATCCAAATCTCCTTTGAACTAGTACACAGACCTATGCTCATTATGATAGACCTTCCCAAAAAATTGCTAATTGAGACTCTCCTTCATTTATTCAAATATTCTTAGTATCCTTTATTTGGGTATGTAAAAAACCATCTAAACTTAATTTTTTTATTGTTTTAGATCACAATAATCTCTCAATAGTCATGACTCAACTTAAATTATGCCTAATTTGATCTTTATCCTACATTAAATCTATCTTAATTGGGATTGTGATAGCTATAGATGAAGTAAATGGCTAAAAGACACTTAATACATAATAATATACCTAATATTCCCCTTACTAGAGGACCAAGACATTTGAAACATGACCAAAACCTTTAATACTATTAATAACAAATTCAAATGTTTGAAATTCTCATTTTGGTAGGAAAGATAGTAAACCCTCCAAATGGATTACAAATGACAATTAAAGCCTAGACACAGCTTCTTATTAACCTCACAGAACCTCCTAAACCTATTAAAGACCAAAATAAACATAATAATACTACTTATAATCATGCATTTGCATCATACTACCAGGGAACAAAAGACTTGTTCATGAGATATTTCTCATGAGTTTTAAAAGTTAATCTTGTACTTATCATTATTAATTCAAGATGCTTTTGATCGATCTTATTTTTTTACCCAACAATGTCCCTTTCTTGCTTATTCATACCCTATTGGATTCCAAGGCTTGCTTAGGAAAGATAGTGGTTGATGTATACCTCCATTATATTCAAATGTATATCTTCCTAACTATACATTGGTACATTTAATTTGAAATTTTAACTATGTTTTTTTCTACACTTTATTGAAAGTCGGGTAAAATTTTTAATGTGACCGGCGCCGCTGGCTAGACATGACTAATACTGGTACCACGGGGCCGGTTGGGGACTTGAACACTGATGGGTAGAGCCGCAACAGAAGTACCCAACCAACTGACTACACCCCCCAACCCAAATTTTAACTATGTTTGAATAGTATTCATATTTTTAGTTTTATCCCAAGGCTGAGTTTTAAAAATTGTAACTTGATATCCACAAAAGTGTATCAATTATCTCTCATTTATTTTTAGTTTTATTATTATTAGAATACCTTTAAGTTTTAAGTACTACCGTAATTCTTCTAATCTTCCTTTACTTTACTTACACATGGATTAAACACATTAAAGATATCAAAATGTTAATTATGATTTTGAATTCCATTCTCCTCAGCTAGGAAGACTATTTTATCCACATGTATTTAAGCTTATACTTGAGTAACTTATTTTTTCTCCTCTTTCCTTTTGTTAAATCTTACCAACATTGAACAAAATTCTTTGAATTAAACTCATTTATTTAAAATATGTATTACATAATCTTATATCACCTAAGATATATTTTGACCCTTTGGCAACCAATTTGTTTCCACCCAAGTTCATCTTTTATGATGGCTATTGTGATCTTAAACAACATCTTCTATCCTTCTACGTAGTAGGCCTTGACTATGCTTCAAATGATAAAATTTTAACCATATTATTTCCTAGGAGACTAAAGTACTATGCTTTAAGATGATTCTATGATTTTACTAATATGATGAGTAAAAGCATTCAAACCCTTAGTGGATCAATTTACCACACATTTTTGTATTAAAAACAATGAAAATATGTCATATACCTTAATTACAAGATAAAATAAGGAACTAATAAAACTATTAATCATTATGTTTTTAGGTACAAAAAAATGTTGGCCAAAATGACAAATTGAATGGCAGATAAAGATCTTTAATACATCTTTAATCAAATATTACTTTTCATGTTACATAATTCTATTGTCTTGAGTAAGTTTAAATATTATCATGACTTATTCCATATTATCCAATATTGTGAAAAGAAAATTATTTCATTGAGAAATATTAAATATGTAGAAAACACATGGACTACATCTACTACCAAGATTAATATCAAACCAAGCTACAAGGTTAAACCTAGAGAACCTAAAAATGAAACAACCACAATGGTTAATGTAGTGTCACAATTATCTAATAAATTTATATTATTATATGCACCTATGAGACAATTTACACTATTACCTAAGCCTCTAGCTTCATTACTTAAGAAGCTTATGGAGTGTCATCTCATATCTCATCCTCCTCTTATAGAGGTGGATATGAGTTGACCTCTATGAAAATGATATGATTTTAATGCATATTTTCACTATCACAAAGGCACTAGGCATCCTACAAAAAAAAATTATACCTTGAAATACAAGATCCAAAACATTATTGATTATGAATAGCTCACTTTTGATGTTCCTCTAAAGGAATCAGGGATACAACTAATGACAGTCAAAACCAAAATATTTTTAACGATCTATTGCAAGATCATTCTAAGAAAAAAAATAGAATTGTACATGGTATATAATGCACATCCTCCTCCACCTTATTATCAGCACACATTAGATGGAATTATTTTCACACATACATGCATTATAGCTCCTATGGTTTAGATACCTTCTATTACATGTGATGTCAATGATATTGTGGATAATGATTCAGATCTTAATTTATTTTTAGCATACCTTGATCATCAACCTATACACAATTTTTTGGTTGATAATGTTCTAGTGAGAATATGTGTACCATGATGTTACTCACACATTTGGGATATATACATTATGATTTATAATATTGGACAAAAATGTTTAAAAATTTCAATAGGACATCATAAAAAGCTATTGGTTAGGTTTATTTACCCTTATAATTTGGTCTAACACATGTGATCAATAACTTTTATGTTATACCATAGATGAGGGTTTTTGATATATTATTGGGATAATATATGATACATAAAATCCATGAAGTAACTTCCATAGTGCATGGGTTAACTAAATACATTCATACCAATAGGGTAATTATAGTTTCCTAAATTCCATATGAACATCCATTTAAACAACATAAGTTTACTCTAAGACATATAATTATAAAATATAATAAGTTTAATCATGTATTAAAGGACAATAAATAGGAAATAGTCTCTCCTAGGCAACCGATACTTGAGATATCATTACACCAAAGATACATAGTGGACTCCATAGAATCCTCATCTACACCTACATGGTCCACCTAGTTGATAAGAAAAAATAAACATATTCCAATTAAAGCTACACTGAAGAAACTATAGATTCAATAAGGAAATGGGTTCTAAAAACCACTACTCTTGTTATCTCTCCATGACCATAGAGTCTTATGAAACATATGTAAAATACCACATATTCTATAATTGTAGATATGATACCTATACATGACCATAAGAAATATCACCAATGTGATGTACCATTTTCTAAGTTCAAATATTCCTAAGAGCATCCATTATATGGGATAATAGGCTAGACTTTTCCTTCCAAAATAGTTGAAAATTACAAAAATAGTCAAAATACAAATATTATTTAACACACACATATCTATCTTATCTATTACGTCTATGGTTTTTACACTATGTTAGTATATGGAATGCCATTTATTTTCTATACATATATATGCTTCACATGAACTTGAGTGTGATACAAGAATACATTAGATCCATGAGTTTGATGCTTCACTTTTCCTCTTCCCACATAACACACTACATTGGGTAATCTTGGTTCTATTTGATCATGATGGATACATGTTATATTTTTTTAAGATCACATTTACATTATCATGTTGAGATTATATATTAAAACTTACACATGTTTATTTTAGTAATCTAAAATGTCATTTTAGTGTAATAAGTGTCATTTGAGACCAGCTTATCCTTAGATTATACCTAGACCTATCTTAGGGCCTCTTTAGATAATTTTCCATCTTTTATGTGAGTAAAACCCATTCCTAGATATACCAAAAGTAGCACTGAACCACCTATTAGGAACCCATGTCTCATTTTTTCATGTTCCTATCACATGGACATTAGCACAACCCTTTGGACTATAACACATTATGCTATTGACCAAAGGCCAATGTTGATGTCCTATGGCTCCTTACTCCCTATTAGATATCTTTCCATTTATTAAATTGAAATTAGGGTTGACCTAAACCTATTTCACATCTTGACAAGCACCAAAATTCTATATATAGACCACTTTTATTCACTTATCAGTAGAGGGAAATTAGATGCAAATACTCACAAATAAGCTCAAAAATAGTTGTATGAATCAATATCATTGATCCATATTCTACCATAATTATACATATACTAGTATAAATTAGCCTAGAAATCAAATTAATTATCTTTATTGTCTCAATTCAACTATCAAGTCACTCAAACTGACACTCATACTAGCATTCACTTGCACCTACACCAACACTTAAATTATGAGAACTACATCAGGATTGATCCTCTTTGAGGTATTGGTATGTAGGAAGTGCTCAACACATGGATTTTTTAGGTCACATCTATCCTACCCTTCTAATCCCACTTTTTTTCTCCTTGTTCTCCTCAAATACCCTTAAAACATGGAGGCCTAAGGTTTGGCATTTTAACTAGTCAAAATAGGGAACATCCAACAAATCATCATTAGTGCATAGAAGCATAGACTCCCTAGAACTAGGAAAATGTCCACCTAGAAGCTCACTATCCCTACTTACAAAAAGACACTAGCATGGTGTGCTACTATTTATAGGATTGTGTTATTGTCTAGGAGGGCTTATGACTCCTGGTCATTGCTTATAATCCTTTCATAGTATCTATACCATTTTTTAACTTGTCACTTTTACATCTTAATCAATTTCCATCTAAGTAAATCTCTTGTCATTCATTTATTATTAATACAATAATTAGATAAATTAATTATTGTACAAATAAGAGGCTATTGATATTATTATATTTATTCCATGATTTATTATTCCAACACTTTAACGACCTTGGGTTTTACATTCCATAATCCCCTTAAATGCTAAATCATTTGGTGAACCTGACTTACTTCGAATAGTGTAAAAACCCAAGCCATAGATTATCTTAGGGTTTGTATCCTTTTTTTATATTCTCAATAATTAATTTCAAAATCTCAAATCTAATTCATTATTCTATTTATACAATCCTTCATAGATCTAATTGCTTAAAGGTTTGAAATATATATCTTTTTGTTTTCCTACTTCTCAACCTAGAATGGTAGAATTCAATAACCTATTTGATGAGATTGATAAGAGACATTTGTAATATTTCATTTCTAAACATCTTAATATTCAAGATAAACTTATCTATATTGTTTAGGAATAACTCCTAAAATCCACCACAAGTCAATCCTCCAACCCCATAGATAAAAATCTTGTTACACCTACTATAGGGGAAACTTAAATTCTACAACAACCTGCTACAACTAACCAACCATTACCAACATCACCACTTCTTGTGGATAGTCCTTATCTTCATATGTATAATACCTTCCACAAGATGTTGGTATAGGTATTTACTACACTTGTTTTTATTAATCTTTCTTAGGTGGATAATAGGTATTATTAGGGTGATTTATAACATCATCACGATGTCATCATGAATTTGTGAGTGCATGGTTTCACATAGTGAGTGGATGGGGTCATCCATCCCACTTTGTCCCTTGAGTGACTAATCTACTTAGGCTACTTTTCCATTGTGTTACATTAGTTCTCTCTCCACCCATGGTGGAGGATCCCATACACTCATCTTGTCTAGTTGAGTCATCCTACACTCAACTAGCCTATTTATAGGCCTATCCTCCAAGGAATTATGTGTGGAATTGAGTCAGAGTTATTTATCTTATATATAATGTGGGTTATTCATATTGTAATCAATCCATTGTAGTACTAGGGAACCCATTAATCCTTTGTGTTTGGATGCATGATAATAGGGTTTTCTAAGTTTTGTATAAACATCATCCATTATTGAATACATTGTGTTCAGTTTCTTCTCATTTTGTGATTTCTATCATCGACGGATTTGTGTGTTTGCCTAACCAATATTCGGTCTTAGATGTCCTCAATTTTGGATGATTCTCACATGGTATCAAAGCTCCAGGTATTGGTATCAAACACCATTTTTTATGTTATTCATTAATGAAATCTTGAGTAGATATTCTATTTTGTATTCTCATAAATCACTAATCAAAGAATTTAGTAGATCTATGTTCATATAATATTTTCATTAGCATTTGTATCAACATTTGCATGGTTTATTGGATTTTATAGAATGTGGTTGATTACTAATAGGTAGATTGTGTCATTATAAAGCTAATGTTTTGGCATTGATAAGGAGATTCCAATTATGAAACCAAAGTATATGAGCTAGATGTTTTTTAAAGAACTCCATTAGTTCATTACCTCTCTATGGCTCCTCTCTTCCATTCCATCATTCATTTAACACCAATGGTTCACTATTTTTTGTTCCACATTTTACAATGATCAATGTATAGTTTACCTTGGCATCTATGTTGGATAAATTTAGGTATAATTTCATTGCATCCTACATCTACTCCTCCTCTCATTCACCTCCAATGGCCTTTCCACTCTCTTTAGTCCATGATCTAATCCTTGTTGTCCATTGTCTTCTTTACAATTCCCATCAACACGATGGTTTAGCCTTGGTCAAGTTTCCTCCAATCTATAGTTATCACTCCTCTTCTTAGGCATTAAATGTCCCACATTCTCCCACATGGCCTGTTGCCTCCTCCATCATTCCACCATCTCGATCTGCAAGCTTCCTACTATCAGTCATTGATCTTTTAAACATTTTTTTACTCAAAAACATTTTTTATTTCAAACCTATGAATTTTTTCATGATTTGAAATTTATTTGAAAAAATATCTTATTTAATTATTATATGTATTTCATATGGTAATTAAAGTGTAAAGGGGAGGATTTTACTTATAGAGAAAAATCAAAAGTGGGGGGACGATATTAAGGTGGGTGATTTGGTTTTATAAGTGGGAGAGATAAGCATGATGGGGTAATTATGAGGGGAGGGGATAATAGTATTGTTAGGGTCCTTCCTTGGTGGGCAGATATAATTATGACATGAAGATATTTTTATTGTTTTTTATTAAAAACAATAAGTTTTTTTTACTTATTTTTTATATAAAAACATTATATATTGTAATGGGAGTAATAAGGATTGTTTAAACATTGTAATTATTTTACTTGGTCATACCTTGAGTGTCAAAGATTGGAGGGCAAGGCCTGGTTTGGCAAGTGGCCACACCCCCTCACAAGAAAATAAAACATTATTTATTCCTTCTCTCCTAGTTAACACACTAATTCTCTCTTCATATGGATGCATTATTGGTCGATTCTAACATCCTCTTACTTAGCCTATTTGTAGTTTTCATTTGTGTCAATTTAGTGGATATTACACTAAATACTCACATTTAGGGATGCATTCTCATATAATTTTGATGTCCATTCATTGAGACATGTTTCTTCACTAATGAATTGATTTTTCTTACTTATGTGGACCCATTTTAGTTAATTTTGATGTCCATACTTAAAGCATGCATTGGTACTCGATCATAAGCATAGACTACTCATTCTTTGAGTATGATTTGTAATTGAAAACATAGGCAGGTCATTGTTTATTATTTTGGGGATATTATTATGGGCCCTACTTTAATCTTGCACACATCAAGTTTTTATAATTATTACCTATGCCCTTTTAGTGACAACTTGCATAGATTGATCTTGTATTCTTGGATGCATTTTCAGTAGATCTTGACATCGATTTTAGCATGCATTTTCACTTGTACACTAATTTATATAATTTAATTAGACTCATTTTTGGTGTAGTCCAAAGTCCATCTATAGAATGTACACTATTACAAATATATGAGGAAGGTTGAGTATACATAAGTGGTCCTTCTCAAGAAGACCAATTATGCTTCATGGTGTGTGTACATGAAATTCTCACTCATAGATCAAGAAATTATCCCATTCTTAGGGTTAATTTTAGTGGGACATATAAAAATTACATGGAGGTCCTGAGGTGAATCATATTTACAATGGTGATGAATCAGTTTGGAAGGTGTATCATTGCACAGGTTAATCATGTGATGACATGTAGTGAATTTCACAAAGCATGCCAAATTTATCCAAATATCATGAAAATGTAGATAAAAACGTAATAAATGTATACATAAATGTATCCAATGGTAGCCTATGGGCATTTGATAACATTCAATGAGTGTGGGTGTCTGATGATAACTTATGTGTGCCTAACTACAGACTGTTGGCATATGATGGTAAGTTATAGGTGGATGATAGTAGGATATGGGTGGATGATATAGGCTACCTTATAGTGGATGAAATTAAGTTACTAGTTCCCACATGTAGAATAATAATGTTCACCAATAGGCTATGGGCATCCACCCACAGACTCCTAATTCCCACTTGTAAACTAGCATCAGATAACAACATGTAGGTGGGTACCAATAATGTATGGGTGGATGCTTGTAGTCTATGGGTGTGAAAATAGATAATCGATGGGTGGGCACCAGTAGCCTACCTTCATCCACCCAAAGGTAGCCTATGCCATCAACCCATAACCTTCCATTAGATGTTAGCAATTTGCATTTAGGTACCTATAGGCTACTGTTAGATGCCCATAGGCTATCATAAAGTGATGGGAATTAAAGATCAATAAATGGAATTACAATTTAAAAATACTATAACATTATATTATAAAAAAATTATTGCATAACTTTTTGGGAACTATTAATTCTTGAAGCCCTCTTATGACTTGAAATACAAACCACCAAAAAAAATCCTAAAGTCATCCAATGGTATGTGGAAAATTCCTCAAAATTCTCTTACAAGGTGTTGACAAACAACATTTATATGAGTAAATTTATATTCAAATGTAGGTGAACCTCTCCTTAAAATTAACTTTGACACCAAAAATTTAGGTGATCTTACCCTATCGACCACTCCACAAAAATCACCAAATACCAACTTTAAAAAATGGAATATTCATAGATTAATGAAGATTCACCACTAAAAAAAAAACCCTACCCATTCTTATATGGATAAATTCCTACTCCTATTGACCCAGGCCAATACAAAGATTGGGTTGACTCTTGTGACTATGTTTATGGTCACTTACTTATTCATGTTTCATGGGATTTACACCACCATGTGGAGTACACAGAGTATCACTTCATTATTTGGATCACTTTTTAAAGTATTTTCAGGGATCCTATTATGAATTTTTTCACTCCTCCTCCTACTATTGTCTCTTCTGAGACTATTGTACTCTCTCTTCTTACTTCTATTTCCTTTGATGATGCATTCATTGTGAACAATGTTCTTCCTTTTGTCAACCCACTACTATAGGATGAGATTCTTCTAGACCTTAGTTGTCTTATTATAAAGTCTACATTCATTCCTATTTAGTATTTTTATATTCTATACCCTTCACATATTTTAATTTTATATGAATCTACTATATTTAATGATAGTACACCTATTGATATCATTAACATCTCATCTCTTCCTATGGATTTTCCTTATTCATTTGGTAAGTCATTATCCAATCTTCACATGGACATTATTTTAGTAAATGTTCCATGTCATTCTTCCAACTAGTTCACTTTAGTGGCATTACATCTAGTTCTTGGACATAATCTTGCTAGACCTATGCCACATTTATGATTTGGAACACATTCAAAGATCTTCATACTGCTACCTACATCTTCCATTATGGAATGGGTAGACATTTAATACAAACATCATGTTATTCCTTTACTAAAGGGAAGAAACATTTTTATGTGGATGGAGCTTATACAATATTTAGGTAGAGTATCTCATCACTGACATTCATCATCTTTTGAACTATACTTGGAGTGACAATTAATTTAGCATCATCTTTTGTGGGGTCATTTAGTCTCCTCTTATTTTCTTTTCTTTTTTTTTGGAGGGGTGGGGGAGGGGGTGGCAGAGTTTTTTCGCAAAAGATTTTCTCCTTTTACTCCACTTTTTAAGATTTTTTTTGTACTTGGGTACCTTATCAGGCCTAGTTGCTAAGACCTAATTATTTTACCCACCAAAGCTATAATTAAGGGGGCATTAGTGTATCTATTTAGTATACTTGTTTTTATTCATATTTCTTAGGTTGATAATAGGTATTATTAGTGTGATTTATGACATCATCATGGTGTTATCATGCACTTGTGAGTGCATGGGGTGATATATTAAGTGTATGGGGTCATCCATCCCACTTGGTCCCCTAAGTGCCTAATCTATTTAGGTCACTTTTTTACTATGTTTCCTTAGTGCTCTCTCCACCCATGGTGGAGGATCCCATCCACTCATCGTGTTAACCTAAGTCATCGTACACTCAACCAACCTGTTTATAGGCTTATCCTCCAAGGTATTCTATGTGGAGTAAGATATATATCTCTTGTATGTAGTGTGGGTTGTTCATCTTGTAAGCCATATTTTTTTATGCAAGGGATCATGTTAATCCTTTGTGCTTGGGTGCATTCCAACAATGTTTTCTAAGATTTGTATAAATAATCTAATTTTCCTAAATATAATCTATCAATTTCTGCTCATTTCATGATGTCTTGCCTCAATAGAGTTGGGTGTGTTCACTCTATAGTCACCAATCTTGGACATCTAATTCTAGATTATTCTCATGCAAGAGATCAAAATTTTCTAGTCTAAGGTGTTGCATATTCAACAAGGTGCTACAAGACCATATTATGCCTTGGACTCTCATATGATCCTACATACACATTTGGCATAACATATAATAATAAATCCTTTTCCCTTTATATTTTTGGCACCCAAGCTTACTCTGTATGATGGTAAGGGTGACATAGAGGATCATCTACATTATTTTCACATATCATGTTTGGATTATGTGTCTAATGATTGGATCCTCACTAAGTTGTTTCCTCACATTTTAAAATAGTATACATTACAATGGTTCTATGATATTCCTAATCAATCCATCACAATATTTAATCCACTAACATATATGTTTTTGTCACACTTTCCAATCAAAATTAGTGACAAGGTTTCATATGCTCAAGTTTCAAAAATCAAGTTAAAATATAATGAACTAATCACTTAATATGTCTTGTGATATAAAAAAATATTAGCAATGATGATTATCCCCATGGAAAATATATAACTCTAGGACATATTCAAGTAGATTTTATTATCAACATTGTATGAAGCTATATTATTCAAAAAGTTTACATCATTCATAGATCTATGATATACAGTGAAAGAATGGGAAGTCAAGTTTCTCTCCATGGACAAATTAAAGTACACAACTGGATCAAAATTAATTAATAAGATTTCCAATAAGCCTACATGTAAGGTGAGGCCCATTGAAAATAATAATGAGCTAAAGACAATATATAATACCACCTAAGAGTTAGCTCCTAATATGGTTTTATTAGCTCCTCCATGGAGACCTTTCACAAATATTCCTTAATCACCAAAAAATATTGGAATGAAACATCATATCTCTCCCTCCCATCAAAGAGGTTAGTATGAATAAGATGTTTCCAAGGAATTATTATGTCAATGCATTTGTTGACTATCACAGGGCAACAAGTTGTAATAAAAAAATCATTAGATTATAACATAAGATAAAAGATTTGATAGATGCTAATATCATTAATGTGAGCAATCCTACAAAGGTGCCTAGAGTAAAACCAATGGAAGTGAAATCATTGAAAATATTTTTAGATCTATTTCCAAAGTATATGGCTAATGAGATAGAAGGCATTTCAGGTGTTCATTATACTTACTAGACACATCCACCACTATCTTACTATCATAATCATATGATGAACACACACACTTTCAATAATTTCATTAGTGTGTATCATAATACAATGGGAACTAAACCTCTCATCAATTTATAATAGTAGGAGATCATCAATGATGACTCATATTTATATGCACTATTTTTATGAGCTTAAATTGATCATCATCCTATATGGAATGTCATGGTTGACAATGGGTTGAGTATTAACATGTGTAATATTAAACTTGTACAAAACTTGGATTATTCAAATTAGGATATTTTTTAGATAGATATCATTATTCATGGCTTTAGTGGTCATGTTTAGAGATACATCAAGGAGATAATAATTTCATTACAAGTTGGTCCTACACATTTGAACACCATATTATTAGTTATACCTAGTGCCACCACATTTTATGTGTTATTGGGTAGGGTTTGGATACAATAGATTTGATCCATTCCATCTACCATACACATATGTATTAAGTATATACATGATAATTAGGTCATTATAATCAAGGGCCTTAAATATGACTATCCTTTACCTATTCCATAACCAATTACACAATATCCATGAGTCACAACTCCACACATAGCTTCTATTACCACACATCTAATATAAAATGAGCGACTAGTTTAGGTAAGGTTTAATCTTACATCATTACCACATACACATACTCTCCCATGGAGACCTTTATTAGAGATACCCCTATGTTAGATACATGTTTTGGATTCTAGAGAACCTCTCTCTACTACATTACCATATAGATCACTATTATATAATATATCATCCATGCTAGTCATAGCTTATTCTAATAGATGTGTCCCTTAGAGCCACATAGTTCACAAGAAAATTCATTCAGCTCCAACAATTCATAGCCCCACTCCATAACAAAATTTATCTATATAATACTTAGCACATATAATTCATAGATCTCAAATACCACCTCACATAGGACATATTGTCACTCTTTATTTATTTTATACACGACACATTGATAGTGATGCTATTACAAGACTCATTGATTAGTATGTTTTCACAATTTACTTGTACATAGTTTCTCTTACCTTGCTCTTTATATATAATGTTGGAAACAAAATGACTAAGATGGAAGGGGTGAATCAGTGTTCATAACTTTTTATTCAATTCCACTTACCCATACATGAACCATTTTAACTAAGCATTTACATCATAACAAGCGTAAGCATCAAATAAAGAGAGAATGAAACATATGAACACAACATATACGTGTGAAACCCTCTTGGGCCATAAAACCCACTAAAACACAACTTGGACTACAATCCTATAAAGTAATGAATCAATAGTTAATTGATTACCAACTCAACTTGGAGACCAACTCTAATCTATCAAGAACCAACTTGACAGAGCCTTTAGCTAAGCACTAACCCAATAAGGAACATTGACCCGTAATTTACCAAGCACCCACTTAGCTTTAACAAACACAAACGTACAAGGAGCTACCAACCCCCTGGATGACTTAATACCAACATAGTCACCTAATAGTCTAATTACCTTTAGAAACCCTTTTGGATTACAAAATAGATGATGATATACTCCATAATATTTTCACTTTCTTCAGTCCCTCTCAAACTAATGTTCATCCTTCTTTACTCAACTAGTCCTCTTCATGGCTTGATTAGGTCTTTTGACCTTTATCCTCTTATGTAGAATCCTTGTTAGATACTCATAACATTTCTATGATTTTATGCATGACATATTTATATTCATAAATGATCTATCTCATGTGCATATCCTCTTCTAATCTTCCATACTTAACATCCTCTAAACATCCTCAAAACATGCCTAACTACCTTGCTTTTATACATGTCACTTGATCATATCTTTCTAGGTTAGATACATATTCAAATCACTTAGTTTGGTCATGAATAGGTCTTATAATATTAAAATAATATGCTTAATCATGAATTAATCAATACAGTAGGTTGGCCATACATCAATTAGCACTTACTCCTCTTTTAGGCTAATGGAGACCTAATATGTCTTCTTAGCAACATGTTACCCTTTGATATTTCTTAAAGCATATCCAAAAAACTCACATGGTAGGAAAAAGTCGTATTTCACTCTAATATCCATTATCTAACTTCAATTTAGTACTACAACACCTTTTAGGTCCAAATACCACTTGAACCCTTCTTCAAGTCACTACTTATAAAAGGCCTGCACATATACAAAAAAATTGTCTTGAACAACTTAAGCATATACTTAACTTTTAAAAAAAACCATGGAAAAAAAATTAAATATTAAAAAATATCATGACCTTAGGGTCATTAAAATCTTCATTATATGCTTCAACTTAGGGTAAATAGGCTCAAACACTTCTACAAGATGTTCACTCAAAACTACCATTTAAGTCTAAAACATAGTCAAGGAAAAATTAACATATGATATATGACATATATCCTTAAAGGATTTCAATGCACTAACATGATATTATAACATCCTTAAATCAACCAAAATCATTCAAATCATGATATCTAATGAAAATTATCTCCCTTACAGATAAATCTTCTAACCTTCTCTTTCATAGACTTTACTCAGTTTGATAAGCCATTTTGGCTTCAATGATTCAACCTCTTATAATAATTTCAAATCTTATGTAAATCATGGATAGATCATTCAATACCCAAAAAATATCATCATACAGTTCAATGCATCAATCTTCCATGAAAACACATGAGGATTCATCTTTTCACTTCTATCTAATTTCCTTACTATCTATACCACAAGGCTTATTAGCAACTGACCAACTTTGATCACCAAATTTGCACACCTGAGATTTGGTACCTATCCATAAATATTCATGAAAAATAACTAAAAGTATCACACTTTTATCTTCATCCAATTATCATCTTTGACTCAGTCAACTCTAGAAATATTCGCTTACTCACTCATCCTATGGAAACTAATCCCGTTACCTAATCTAGCCACCATATCTCTTCTTGTTTTCTAAGGATTAACTTACATGTCTTACTATGCCTTGAATCTGACATTCTAGCCACTCTATAAACTTCACCTTGAAACTCTCCTATGTTTTAATGTCTTTTATGTATGTTTAAGAAACCTCATACACTCACTCTTCTTTAGAACTTCAATAGAACCTCTTTAGAGATAATTAATAATCTTTAGATCTTGATTGTAGCATATTTAGAGGTGCATACATATATATTCATATATTAACTTTTAATCAATTAGAGGGTCCTCAACACCTTAAATACAATCTCAAACAATCTCTCTCATGCTCAAATACTAGTAGGTATTCTTTGGAGCATTCTCTTTAGAGCATTCTCATCTTCATAGATTATTCAGAGCATCTTCAAAATTGCTTTCATAGATCTTCAGAGCACACAACTTCTTCTTTGGATATCACTCATATCATCATGCCACCTTCAAATATCATCTCAAAAGGTCTAAATAAAGCATTATAAGATGTTATACACTTATTGTACTAACATGTACTCACTCATGTTGATTCTTAATGATTAAACTCAGGTTGTCATCAGAACATTATTCAAATAGTATTATCTCATCACATAAACAAAAGTAATTATGCTAGAAATAAAACTCATTCATATACATACCTCAAGGGTCACTCATTTAAGCATTTTTACAAAAAACCTTTGACATGAAATGACATCAGCTTAACATAAATGAAATAACCATACATCTTCATAAGAACCTTTGACATCAATGATAACATTTAATATCAAATCTCAACACTCAAATACAATGCTCAATAATCTCTCCTTAATCAATGACAATGTTAAACAATATCCCCCTTTTTCATTGATGAAAAAAACATGCAAAAAACTCTATCAACCACTTCTTGATGGCAATCATCTCTTAGACTTGGTTCTTGATTTTTGTTTCTCCCTTTATGATCTTGCCTCTTTTTCATCTTTTCTAATATTTCTGATCTTCTCATCCTTTTCTAATATTTATCCCATTTTGTAATTAATGACACAAAACTTCTAAAACTATCATCTCTTTTAGAATGAACTCAAATTACAAGATCAATTCAACATAGATCAGACTCAGTCAACAACTTGAATAACTCCCCCTCAAACCAAGCATCCAACATGATTCTATTAGCATTAAACATCAAAGATCATCTGTAACTATTAAAATCACACTCTTCTCCATGTGAGATAATACTATATCTTAAATACATTAGATGACACATAGTCTTCATAAATTATGACAACCTTCTATGATAATCATTCATAAAAACTTCTCAATTAGATGACTCTCCCAATTGATTTATCAAAAAATCAACAAATAGAGTCTATGAAGCATCTCAAACACAATCTCTCCTTATCTCCATGTATATCAAATTAGTCACTTTCTTAATCAATAAAATAGAGCCACCAAGCTCCCCTTAGACCAATCATATCTTCTTTATAATAACTAGGAACTAAAGATCGCATACCTTTCTTGATATGTCAGAAGAAGATCAAACTTTTAACCACACACAAAGCTATCCCATACTAGATACCAATTGATATTAACTGATACTAATTATTGAAATATGGACTCCTCCTTTATCTTTAAATATCTATATCAATTACTCAAAACAAACAAATCTCATAAGCTTACCTCTTATGAACTAATTTTATGCATTTTGACTTAAGAGTCCTGATACCAATATTGGATCTCTCATCATGCTACCTTATTTTTTATTTCACACTCATTATTTTGATGATATAATAATGTCTCATTGAATATTAATGGATTCAACCCTTTTTCATAGAGCTCTAGAATAAGATAAAATCAGGACATTCTCAGATATCCATATCTTTTTCATAAGATTGAATATTCTTCAACACTCTTATGTGTTGGATTAGCTCTTTAGGCTTGATATCATCATCAATATTGTAATCCTTTTTATTTTATTTGATTTCCTTATTAACACATGCATATAACAAGTGTTTTTGAAATTCTTTCACTTTTAACTTAGGCTCTATAGTAGAAAAAATTACACCTTGGTTTATGAGTTGATCATGACTCATCTTATCATTATCTTCTTATCCAATTCTTCAAACTTACTACACTAAATTAATCATATGAGAACCAAGACCTTTCTTGTCTCCTGATATGTGGCTTGAGTAACCATTGTCTATAGTTTGATTTTTTAAAGAATCCTCTTCTTTAGTATTTTTATCCACTTTTATCTTATCTACAGAATTTGTCTTCTTGATACATTTCTTAGTGGCATGGTTATGAAACTTCTTGTCTTGACTAGATGACCGTCTAACTCTGTTAAGACAAAATCTTGAAATATTTCTTACATTATGATAGTTTTAATAGACCACCTTATACATACTATTTGACTGATGATAACTATGATCTCTCTTTGACAAGTTTCTTCTTATTCCATAGTTCCATGAATACTCATTATTTTAGGGTCTTCTACATTCTCTATCTCTATGTCCAAACTGATTGAATGAGAAATAGTAACCATTAAAATAAATAGCATACCTTTTAACATTGGATTATCTGATAAGCCTTTTCATATTAACTTTCTTGTCTTCAACAGTCTTATTTTTAGCTTGAGGTGCCTTCTTTTGGTCTTCTTTGATTCCAAGATGAGTCTTGTTACTTTTAGACTATGACTATTTAAACTATCATCTAGATCCTCAGTTATATTTTTAAACTTGACAAAATTCTTCACCTTGCTAGATATTTGATCTAGCTCAAATCTTAGAGATTATATTTTAGTTTTATATCTACTACAGTTTTCTTCTTTAGCCTTTAGGCTTGCTACCATAATCTCATTCTAGGTTTCAACTTGTTGGATGATCTCTTCATACTCGAAAGATTTGCTTAGCTTTTATTCAAACAATCTAATCTACTTCTCATAGTCCTAAACTAATAAATTTAGTTTTTTGTTCTTCTTCTTAACAAGTTTAAACTCTTCTAGGGAACTTATGAGATCTATTTCAAGATCAACTTTAGTTTCTCCTTATTCACTATCGTAGTATATCTCTTGATCTAATTTTACATCAATCATGAGGGCTTTCCCATTGGAGTAACCCTCATTATTTTATTTTATGCCTATGAACAAAGTTTCATTATTGTCATATTTAGATTCATTCCTATCATCATCACTATCAAATGTATCTAAAACACTCACATCATATGACCTATCTTCTTTGGTATAGAATCTATTATTATTCCTGAATGACTTCTTCTCACTGTCATACTTTATAAAAATCTTATTTCTCTTATCAAAACTATAGGTTTTCTTATCTATATAATCATCCTCACTTTTTTGCTTATGATGACACTTGTTTGAAAAATGTCCAATTTATACATAGTTGAAACACTTCAATGGTAATTTACCTTTGTACTTACCTGAACCTATTCTTATATTTCTAGAAAACATGACAATGGTTTCATCATCATCATCAATTTATGAACATACCTCATCTTTGACCTTTTTATCCTTCGCTTTCTTCTCAACTTTTAAAATTGCTTCCTTTTTAAGAGGTCTTCCTTTATTTAATCTCATCTCATAGGAAATCAAGATGTCATGAAGCCCATCCATCTCTAGCTTGTCTAAATCTTACATCTCTTATGAAACAGACACTTTAGAGTTTAAATTAAGAGTTCGTGATCTTAATATATTTTGAATAATAGTATACTCTTTCACTTCTTCTCCTAAACCTCTAATGATATTGACAACTTCATCAACCCTTAACAGGTAGGATGAAATAGATTCATAATCATTCATATTCAAACTTTTAAACTATATTCTATGGATCTAAAACTTCCCCATCTTCACCTTGGTATCTCTATCATAGATGTTCTACAATTTTTCCCTTATATCTTTAACTAAAGCACAATTCATTAACTTCACAAGTTATACCTTTGATATGCCACACATAATGGCATTCATTATCTTAGATTTATTCCCACTAGCCCTATTACTTGTTACATATATTGGTGTAACTTGAGGTGTAATATATCTTTATATAACTAACTACCAAATATCATGTCCCTATGACATTAGATATATCTTCATTATAACAATCCAAAAGACATAGTTAGATCCATTCAATAACGGAGCCTTACTAATGGAAAAACCACCTTAAAATTTTTTAATAGTCATCCTCACTTCTTATGATCTCTTTTAGTCTATCAAACCTATTTCAAAGGACCTTCAATGATACAAATTATTGGAAAAACGATGACTAAGATGGGGGTGAATTAGTCTTCAAAACATTTTATTCTATTATACTTAACCATACATGAGCCATTCTAATAAAAAATTTACATCATATCAATCATAAGCATCAAAACATGAGAGCATGAAACACATGAACATAACATATACATGCAAAACCCTCTTGGGGTAGAAAACCCACTAAAACACAATTTGGACTACAATTCTATAAATTAATGAATCAATATTTAGTTGAGTACTAACTCAACTTAGAGAACTAACCCCAATCTATAGAGCACCAATCCCAATCTATCAAGCAACAAAATTAATAGAGTATTTAGATGAGTAACAACCTAGTAAGGAATAATGAACCCTAATTTACCAACCACCCAATTGGATTTAAAAAGCACCAACTTATAAGGAGGCACCAACCCCCTAGATGACTTAGCACCAAATTAGCCACGTGATAGTTTGATCACCTTCATTAACCTTTGTTGCTTATACAATAGATGATGATCTACTCCTTTATCTCTTCACTCTCTTCAGTCCATCTCAAACTGACCTTTAGCCTTTTTTGCTCAACTAAACCTCTTCATGGTTTGATTAGGTCTTCTAAACTTTATCCTACTATTTATAACCTCTATTAGATATTCATAACACTTTTTTGATGGTTTACATGACCTATTTATAATTAAAAATTATCTATCTCATTTATTTATCCCCTTATACTCTTCCACACTCAGCATCCTCAAAATAAGCCTAATTGCCTTATTTTTATATAGATCACTTGATCATATATTTATAAGTCAACTACCTATTCAAATCACTTAGGTCAGCCATGAATATGTCTTAACATATTAAAATAACATGCCTTAATCATGAATTAATCAATACAATAGGTTGGACATACATTAATTATCATTTACTCCTATTTTAGGCTAATAGAGACCTAATAGGTCTTCTTAACAAAAAGTTACCCTTTGATCTTTCTTGAAACATATAAAAAAACCTCACATTGTAGGAATAAGTCATACACCATTCCAATATCCCTTATCTAACTTCAATTTAGGTATACAACACCTTTTAGGTCCAACTACCACTTGAACCCTTCTTCAAGTCATTACTTATAAAAGGACTATGTATATGCATAAAATTTGTCTTGAACAACTGAGGCATATACTAAATTTTGTCAAAAACCCATGGCAAAAAATTATGTATTAAGAAAACATATAACCTTAGGGTAATTAAAATCTTCATCTAATGCTTCAACTTAGGGTAAATAGGCTCAAACACTTCTCTGCAAGATGTTCACTCAAAACTGCCAACTGAGTCCAAAACATAGTCAAGAAAACATAAACATATAATGTATGATTAAATATCTTCAGGGTATTTCAATTTATGAATAGGGTCTTATAACATCCTTATATTAACCTCAATCATTTAGATCATGAGATCTAATGAAAACTATTGGTCTTAATGACCAATCTTCTAACCTTCTCTTTCATAGACTCTACTCAGTTAGATAAGCCATTTTGGCTTCAATGATTCAACATCTTATATTGAATTCTAATGTTATACAAATCATGGATAAATAATTCAAGACCCAAAAAATATCATCATGTATTTTTATTTTTTATTTTTTTTTTGGGATATAAGGGTTTAGTTCCTAAATAATAATGGGTTTGGATTAACAGATAAAAATACAATCAAATATAGTAAAATGCAAACTTATATCAATTTGAAAAAATTAATTACATAAGGAAAAGAGATAACTTATCAAGAAAAATATGATAAGATGATTGTTTCAAAAACTAAAAACTATTATGTAAGACTAGGAAGATGTCCAAACCCTGAATCTAGCTTTCATTTAGTGAAAGGATATGAGCATCAACAATATAACACTTCAAGGTATAACACTATTTTCCACTCCTCCACTATTGTCCAAAATGGTCATGAAACCTAAATTATTTGGGTTTTTTTATGTTATCCCTGTGTGAGCCTACCTATGAAATCTTGAGTGTTGAATGTTGACAGAGTTTGTTGTAGAGCTATTTCAATCCTTAAACCCTATATCTACCTACACAAATGAAACATCAAACACATCAAAAGTAAAAGGAAGAAAAATTGGGTTAGGGGAAGTATGATCACATGATTTATAACTCCTATTGTCCTAATCACTACCTACATTAAACATCAAGCTACAATCTTCGATCAAATGTAGTTCTCCCTTAGAAAACATGCATAATCAATACACACGGTAGATGCAAGAATGAAATTTCACCTAGGCCCTTCCTTAATCAAGAATGCAAGTCTATGTGTGATGTAAAATTTTGAGCTATAATATTGACTAATTTTTTACTTATTTACTATACCAAAGTAGTAAGTGGTAGATATAAAATGCCTTGCGAAGTCTTTTATATAGGAGACTTTTTATTTTGAATTTGTGAGATTTATTCACATTAAATAACATTCCAAAAGATAAACAAAACTTAAGAGAGGGGATAAAAAGGGTTTAGGACCTATTGATTGAAGAGAAATAATTGATGGGACTCAAAATTTGAAAGGACAAGAGTGTCAAAAATGGGACACTTTAGGGTCCAGTGCTATAATCTAATTCCAATACTCTTATCCTATAAGCTCAAAACTTGGGGGAATAAGATTAGCATGGGGAGCACCACTTGGTTGAGGTGTAATGATTGATAAAAAGTTTTTAAATGATTGGTTATGGAAAAAAAAGTGACTCAAGAAAAAAACAAGACTAAGATAAGAAAAATACAAGACATGGCTAGTGTGAACAAAGCTCATATTCTCAAATCAAAGTTTCTTGTAAAAAAGACTATGAAAATACATGATATGTGTGGTTGATTGACCAATTTAGGGTGTATAAATTTAACCCTCATTTATTATAATGATGAAATTAAATTAAATACTATAGTAAAATAAAGAAAAATAAAATGCATACCTGAACCTACCTATGTAGAGATAAATGTGCTACAAGTGTCCAACTCACTTCATGGCTAGGGAAGTGGATGGAGACATGAATAGTTCCTAGAGAAAGAAGGAATCCTTGAAATAGATGCCCCATGTACTAAATATAAATGTGGAATCCATTTAACATGGATAATGAGGGAAATGCTTTCCCCCTATGTTGAATTTGATTGAAAATGAGGAATGCTCGAAGGCCCAAAACTAATGTCTATTGTCTATCCCACATTAACTCATGAAATCTAGAATGTGTGTATAAAATTTGTATATTGTGAAGAGTAAAATATATCATTCCCACAATATGAATATCTAAACTCAACCTAATAACTGATTAGAGGCCCAAAACTAATGTCTATCCTCTGTCCCACACAAACACGTGTAGTTTGGGTTTGGGTAATATAATGGACCAACCACTATAGATGGCCATGCCATCTAACTTGGTGATAACCTAGGTATAGTTGGGTATAATTTGAAACTCTAGTTAATGTTCAATAAGATAATTTCATGTCTTATCATTCCATCTATATAATCTTGAGTGATGAAGAACATGAACATTTGTGCCATGCCACCAAATTTGGTATGTGAATGATGCATCTATATAATTTGGTAATCTGTAACCACATGTAATATGGCATATCTTTACATGCCTTATGTGTGAAACTAGAGACCCAAAACACTATGCTCTGTACTATGTCTATAGTCTACTATCTGATTCTATAAAGTATGTCATGTTATATGAAGATATATGTGTGAGATGTGTAACATGTGCATGCCCCAAAATTTAGTATCTGAGTTTGTATTTATATCAAAATAACTATAAATCCATATAATTTGAACCACTATATTTGGATAGTTTGTGTATTTATAAACTAAATTTATATCCCTCTAAATATCTTGATTAATGTTGAATGACCCACATAATTTGAATCACTATATGTCTCGATCAATCTGACTATTAGATGTGTAAGAACCATGGTATAACCACTTATGAGAGTGGGTGGGTATGTTGGGTAAGTGTAGAAATAGGAATAGTATGAATTATTCCCCCCTTTTAGGGAGAGGGATGAAATTTATGATAGAGGAAGTTGAGCCAAAAAGTGATGACTAGTGGCATAGTAATAGAAACAAAGTTGGTATGTTGTGAATGGATTGATAGGTTATTTGATTAAGTTGTTGAAAGTGAAACAAGCTTTGATTGTTGATGACTAAGGTGTGTCTAAGCATAAGAGAAATATAGAGATGCTCGTGCCATAGTAGGAATATGGGGTAGTAATAGATTGAAGCATGAGTGATGTTGAAGTTATTATTGTCATGATTATGTGGAAGAAAATAGTTTTAAAAATGGAGTTATAGGGTTCTATTTATGGCTAAAATGTTGTTTTGTTTTGATTGAAAAATTTAACTAATATAGGAAATTGTATTGATTCATGATTCATTTGTGCATTGATTAGGTTTATATTTTAAGCTCTTAAGTGAGATAAATGCCCAAGATATGAGCACCTACCATGACTCAGTTTGAGTAGTTGGTAGCCTAGGTTAAGACTAGTGGTGATGTGACCCTATTAAGTAACCCAAATGCTTAGTTTTTATCTATTTTAGGCCTAATTTGGTGTTTTTGAGGTCTTTAAGGTATCCTAAAAAAACAAATTTCTAGTTCCATCACTCCTATCCAAGGTTGAACACTCTTATCCAAGTTTTAGCACTATTGTTCAGTTTATAGTGCCTCTATCCAACACTGTTGTCCTTTCTACAATATTATTGTCTAATGGGTAGGATTTTCTAAGATATTACTTTTGTATTTAATGTTTTTCTATGTTTTCTTTTCATTTGGCATTTTTGATTGATATATGTGTTATTTCTAGTGATATAGGGTGAGGTGTGGATGAGAGAGTTCCATAGGGGCTAGGCGATGGAAACATTGAGGTTGTTACCATTATTAATAATGAAAGTGCTATCATGGATAAAATGGGGTTGGGTCATATGTGTGACATAAGAACAGTGTAGTGGGATCAATATCTAATTATCACCTTATGTGGGAGGTGAAATATGGATACTTACACTTTTTGGATTCCTATAGGGGAGATGACTGTGACTCTAGAGTATGTGTATCACATATTGTATTTACCAATTAGTGGGTAGTGAGTGATGGTACAAGATGATATGGGTATTGATCCCATTGATTATGCATCCTTGTGTTTTGATGGTATACCCTCAAGTATACATCAAACAGGTAGTGATAATGATTTACAATTGTCAAGTATTGTGCAGTCTAGTGTTTTGCACTTGCAAAAGTGGTTAGCTATTTTGTTGGCATCCTTTATTGTTATGGATGTGAGTGGAGTATATATTACATATAGGACACATAGGATTGTATGTAGTGTGAGGTATATGGAATTTTATTATCATGGGGGAGGACTATGCTTTCCCACCTATACAAGGATCTTTACAAGTTTACACAGGAGTCATTTAGTAGTAGAGTGAGCTCAATAACCTTATTACACTATTAGGCCTATGAGTACATAGTAGTTGTGTAATTGATTGGATTATTGAGGGAGAATTGGGCACCTCTATAGGTACTTGGAGAGTAGTGGATGAACACATTGGCCATTTGATCCCTTAGGATGGATCATTATCAGTGGGAGCTAGATAGATTAGTATCTTGCAACATCATATAAAGCCTTTACAAAGGATTTATTGGGTGGGTCGAGAATGGAGGGTAGCTACGATATATGAGGGTTAATTATTGGATACATAATTTCTAGGTTGGAGTATATGAGCAACTTTAGTATGAGTGCATGAATAGATAGTTTGGGGTACCATAGGATGTGCCCCCAATAACATGGGTGTGGGTGAGGAGTGTAAAAGTGTCTGCAAGGATAGGAGATTATATGAGGCCTAATAAGAATGAGTTTGTATGATTACCTTTAGATGTGAGGGATGTAACTATAAATATTGTAGATGTGGATGATGTTGGATGTATAGATGCATATACTACATGATGGGCTAGGCATCGATGGGATCCACTATATCCTATTGAGGCAAAGGACACCATTGAGTATGAAGATCTTGAGCCAATATAGATGATGGGAGGTAAATAATGATTACATTTAAATTGTGTATAAGTTTTTGATTTAGTTTGATTTAAAATTATATATCTAACATAGTGTCATAATTTATGTGTAGGTAGAGTAGGAGGTGCTCAAGATGAAGTGGGTTGGGGTTAGAAGTAGATATGATGATTATTGGGAGAGTATCATTAATTTGACACTCCAAGAGCTCACATGGCATGTGACTGATGATGTGGTGGAGGAGGGATTAATAGAGTAAAAAATGGTCATGGATGGCATCCATGTCAATCTATTTGACATGGATACTATAGCAATGGTTGTATATGTTAAGGTAGTATGAGAGAGAGAGAGAGAAGATGAGAGATGAGTTGATAGGCATAGGATGCCTCCACCTAATTTTGGTTATTTTAGCATGAGGATCATGGATGAGTATATATATCTTCAAAGGTGATATGTTGACTTATGTGAGGATCATGGTCAACTATTAGAGAAAGAAATTCATCATAATAGGCATGTATAAGGTTGAGGAGGTGTGAGCCCATCGAGTGGTAGGGTAGATTATGTGACTAGTACTGGTGGGGAGAGTGAGATTGAGAGAGAAGGCATGATGCTCATTCATGATTGATTGTACTTGATATAATGTATATGTTTTGAACACTAATTATATATATGGATATTTGTGTTATTTTGACTCCTTTATTATGTTATAGAATTTGGATTATAATGGTATATCTATTGTAAATGGTTGATTAAAAATAGTTTATTTGTCATTGATGCTGAGGTTGCATATGTTTGGCAAAATGGCATTTGGGGATGTGAATTGATTATTATTTGATATGGTCAAGTTTGATTCTTATTTTGATTCTGAGTCATATGTGAGTAAAAATTTATTGTTTTGTAATATGGAATTTGATTTGATAAAGTGAATTGGTTTAAGATTGTTACAATAGGATATTGTTAAGATTAGGATCTGGATAATTTGGTTTATATAGGGATGGTTTATTTGTAATTATGAATGTTATTTGTTAGTATAAGGGATATAATATATCACTATATGAATATTATCCCCCTAGTTATTGTATCACTATTTGAGACTTGATGGTTAATTAAACAAGTCCCCATACTACTCATGTTGTGTAGGAACATGCCCTGTATCTGATACTATATGCAATGCACTAACTATAGTTGTACATGGAGACTCTATAAGATGTATTTTTCATGGATGTGAAACTAAAACTATGTGTTATAAAGGAGGGTCATCTATCTATAATCATAGTGGATTTATACATGAAATAACAACCTGTGGCCTCTATTGTAATGTGCACGACTGAACAATAGATTGAGATTGAACTATAACTTATGATGAGGGCTCATCAAATATCAATCATAATAGGTTTTATACATGAAATAGGTCCCTAAAAACTTAGCTATAGTGAATATATATTTGGAGTGGTACTCTAATCTTAACCATAATGGGTTGCTATGTGAGATAGAACCCTAAAAAACTTAGTTGTAGTGAATATCTATCTAGAGCAATACTCTAAAATGTGAGGTTTATCTAATCTTAATCATAGATAGTTGTTACATGAGATAGGACACTAAAAAATCTGTTATGGTGCCTATGAATATGTTGGATATTTATATGGAATTGTGCTATGTACTCCTCGAACTACACTACTATATGTAGGTTTCTCTCAATGTACTAGTTTCCAAACCCTCTAAGTAGGTGGGATAAGAGATCTCCTATGAGGCTTTATCTTAGAAACCACATTGCTCTCGTGATTAGTGATTGATGTTTCCTATGAAGGAATGTCCTAGGATGACTTATTTGTAGAGGAATGAGGTCTATGGTTCCTTGATGGAGGAGATCTTGATGTGAATGCTATGATGTCATTATCAACAAATCTATTAATACAGTCCTTGAGTCCATAACAATCATTATCTTTATGTCCACATATATGATGATATTTACAAAAGGGCTGATGTGGCTACATATATAGGAGATGTGGATATCAATGATGAGTAGAAGGCAATGTGATTAACCTCATATCAAATAGTGTTGATAATATGACATATGGACTATCTTGATCTGAATTAAACTATAGTGGTGCCTTGCTATTATTCTCTATAGTGCATATTATAGGTGGTGGTCTAGAAACTAGTGCTCTATTCTTGACTAATTACTTTTCTAGCTGTGGTCTCTTATCTTGTTTTGGGACATGGTGGATGTTGAGTGCTAAGATTTCTACATAGAGGTAATGATGTGAAGTTTAGAGTAATCTAATCAATTGAATCTGAATCAATCAATCCCAATTTCTTCTCCAAGGATAAAAAATGTATAATGTAAATGCCTAAAATAAGACCTCTATCTGATATAATATATGCTCTAGGAGGGGGTTAGTGAAAGCCCCTTATTAAAGATATGTTGAATCTCTAAATCTGTTGATTTATAGATCAATCTTAACATGTGAGTCTTGAATCATAAGATATAATCACTAACTGGCTCCAAAGTATTCTAATGCAATGCAACAAGTTTGTCATATTTAATATTATGTCCCATGTTTTCTATGTAATATTTGAGAAATACCTCCTTTAATTCATCATATTTATGCAAGGAACCAATAGGGAGTAGGTGAAAGAACCAATTTTATGCATTACCCACTAATTTCTGATAAATAAACTTAAGTAGAATCAAATGACTCACATGAGATTAAAAAACCTTTTGAAAGGCTTTAAGGTGTACGAATGGATCTCTAGTTCCATCAAATGGAGGTAATGATGGTATCTAGAAATTATTAGATAATGAAGCTTTGACAATGTCTTTGGAAGAGGGTTACCATGGAATTCATTAAAATCCATCCAAGACTTATAAGCCTTATTTTATAACATAAGGAGATGTACTTGGTGGTTTAATTCACCAGCTACATGCATCAATGAAATAATCTCTTGGGATGGTATATTAGTATCTTGAAGTGGTCATTAAAACATTGAATTTGATCATTTATTTTATCCATGGGAATGCTACATTTAGTAATTAGATCATTGAGAGTGGGTGTGCTCACTTGAACCTTTGGAGGAATGGTAACTTATACCTTTGTAAAGGTATGTGTGATTTTATTCTCTTTGGGTGAAGAGTGAGAAACAAGTGCTACTATAGTATGGGGTGGCTTGGGAGATTCATTAGTATCTTTATTATTTAATGAATCACATTCTAATTGAATAGAAGATGTATTGTTATCATTGACATGTGCATTAAGTATAATTGTGCATAAAAGTAGAAGTAACTTTTTGTAATGAATTATGTTTAAGAGAATGAGTGAGAGAAGAGTAAGAAGCATTATATGCATTTTCTTATTTACTATATGCATAATAGTCATCATTATTCCATGTATTATAATAATTGGAATTTTGTTCATTTGAAAGGGGAAGAGTAGAAGTATCACCTTCATATTCATTCTCATTTTAATATGTATTTGCATGTTCATTATAATACTCATTATCACTTCCATTATCATTAGGGAGAGGGGTCAGAGAAGATGTTAATTATTTTCTAATATGCAATAAATTATGATGTGAAATTGGAATATTATGTGCATCTTTGTTATCCTTGAATGGAGTGCATGTATTATTTTTATTTACAATGTGAGGAGTAAGAGTAAGAGAGTTATAATTTAAACATTTTTTTGTTATTATTTGAGATGAAAAAGTAGAGTTAGGAACATGAGATGGATCATTTGAACTATGCATTAAAATTTTTATTTTATTGCATTTATATTGTTGTAATTTCAACAAAGAAGGAGAGAGAGAGAGAGAGAGAGAGAGAGAGAGAGAGAGAGAGAGAGAGAGAGAGAGAGAGAGAGAGAGAGAGAGAGAGAGGAGAGAGAGAGAGAGAGAGAGAGAGAGAGAGAGAGAGAGAGAGAGAGAGAGAGAGAGAAGGTTTAGATGAAATCAAATTATCGCCAATGAGAGGTTCACTTGGAAATACATGACTAATTTTTTTATTTGATGTATTGTGCATAGGAAAATTAGGTGAAAATTAACTTTCCCATTTATAAAAATTATTTGATTTGAAAGAGTGAATAAAAGAGATGGGTTTGAGAGAAGAAGATGCATCTAATTTTTCTTCACTATCACTTTCATGTGCATCATCATATTCCTCATTACAAAAATAGTAATTGTATTCATTATAAATGAAATCATTTTCCTCAATTTTGGATAATGTAAAATTTTACAAATTTATCCATTCATTTTCATAATTTTGAGAAAAATTTAAAAATTTATCTATGGGATGAGAAGGAAGAATTGACTTAGTGGCTATATTATTTATTTTACCAAAGAGAATATTGAAAATTAGTATTAGGCAAATAAATGCAGAAATAACTATTAATATAGAGATTTTGAAATTATTTTTGACACTCCAAACAATTTGCAAAAATTACAAAAATTTTATCTAAAAATTGCAAGGAAGGCTTGGGGTTTGAGGGCCTAGTTTATAAATCTAGGGTTTTAGGTTGGAGTTTTAGAAATTTAAAATTATTACAATAATTTGAAAAAAATAATTTTTAAAGATGATAAATTTGCAAGCATTTATACAAAAATTAGAAATCAAAAATTATTTTTTTGTATAAAATTGTGAAGGAAAACCCTAAGGGTACCTAGGGTTTGATATTTGTTTGAATTAAGTCAGGTTCACCAAATGTTTTATTTTTTGTTGGGAAACTAGGGTTTAGTTCCTAAATAATAAAGGGTTTGGATTAAGGGATAAAAATATAGTAAAATATAATAAAATATAGATTTATATCAATTTGATCAAATTAATTACATGAGGAAAAGAGATAACTTATCTAGAAAAATAGGCTGAGATGATTGTTTCAAAGACTAAAAATTGTTGTGTAGGACTAGGAAGATGTCCAAACCCTGACTCTAGCTTTCATTCAGTGAAAGGATAAAAGTGTCAAAAATAAGACAATTTGAGGTCTGACAATATTGTCCACTCCTGTCCCTATTGTCCAACTAGTCATAGAGACCTAAATTTTCTAGGTTCTTTGCATTGTCCTTATGTGATCCTGCCTGTGAAGTCTTGAATACTGAATATTGACAGAGTTTTCTATACATTTGTTTCAATATTCAAACCATATTTCTACATATACACATGAAACAAACAAACATGTCAAAAGTAAAAGATGGAAAATGAGTTTAGGGGAAGTATGATGACATGATCTAAACCCCCTATTGTCTTGATCACTATGTGCATTAACCCTCAAGATAGGGTCTCAGGTTAAACATAGTTCTCCTTTAGGAAATGTGCATAATCAATGCACATGGTAGATGCAAAAATGAACTTTAGCCTAGGCCCTTACTTGATCAATCATTCAAGTCTATGTTTGATGTAAAATTTAGAGCTATATTATTTATTGATTTTTAATTATTTATTATGCCAAAGTAGTAAGTGGTAAATATAAAATTCCTTGTGAAGTCCTTTCTATAAGTGACTCTTTATTTTGAATTTGAGAGATTTATTCACATTATCCAACATTTCAAAGACAAATAAAACTTAATGGAGGGGATAATAATGGATTAGGATATTTTGAGTGAAGATAAATGACCATTGGGACTCAAAATGAAAAAGGATAGGAGCACCAAAAATGGGACACCCTAGGGTCCAGTGCTAGGGTCCAATTATAGTGCTCTTATCCTACAAGTTTAGGACCTAGGGAAATAGGATTGACATAGGGAAAACTACTTGGCTGAGGTGAAATGACTAATAAAAATGTTTTGGATGGTTGGTAATGAACACAAAGGTGACTCAAGCAAGAAATAATACCAAGACAAGAAAAATAAAAGACATGGCTAGTGTGAACAAGGCTTATATTGTCCAGTCAAAGTCTCCTATAAAAAGGACTATGAAAAGACATGATATGTGTGGTTGTTTGACCAATTTATCATGTATACACATTTTAATGTATCATTATTACATGAAAACACATAAATATTTATCTTTTCACTTCTCTCTAATTTCCTTACTATCTGCACCATAATGTCTATTAGCAACTAGCCAACTTTGATCACCAACTTTGGACACCTAAGATCTAGAACCTATCCATAAATATTCATGAACAACAACTACAAGTCTCACACTTTGATCATCATCCACTTAATAAATTTAACTCGATCAACTCTGTCAATGTTCACTTGCTCACTCATGCTTGGAAACTAATCTTGTTACCTCATCTAGCCACCATCTCTCTTCTTGTTTTCTAAGCCTTAACCTATAAGTCCTATTATGTATTGAATTTGACCTTCTAGCCACTCTGTATACTTCACCTTAAAAATATCTTATGTTTCAATGTCTCATGTGTATGCTAAAAAAACCTCATATACTCAATATTATTCAAAAATTCAACAAAACCTCTTCGGAGCTACTTATATATCTTCGAAGCTCGACTATAGCATCTTCAGAGCTCCATAATAGATGTTCAAACATGAAATTTTAATAAATTAGAGGTCTATCAACACCTTAGACATAATCTCAAAATAAAATTATCATGCTCAAATACAATTATGACTCGTTGGATCATTCTCATCTTCATAGCTCATTCAAAGCATTTTCAGAAATACTTTCATAGATCTTTGGAGCACATAGCTTCTTCTTCTTCAAATCTCACTCATATCATCATGACACCTATAAATATTGTCTCACAAGCTCTATACAAAGCATTACAAGATGATTTACACTTAATGAAATGAACTGTACTCACTCATGTTGATTCTTAATAATTACAATTAGGTTTGTGATCATAGGAATTTGACAATAGAGAAGAGGTTAGAAAAAGTGTTAGTTCAAAAAAACAAAATGAAATCAACACACTGACAATCTAATCCTAGATCTTATGGGGAGCATGGTGAATAAAATAAATTTTAAATCACAACTAAATTGAAAATAATGACAAATCCCTTACCTTTCTTGAGAGCTCTAAGTGATTAGTTTGTGGCTTTCTCGGCTTGTACTAAAAGAGTCTTTGCCAATGGATTTTGGCTATCTTCTTCTCTCCTTGGCACCATGGTTGGATTAGATATGGATTATACTTGATTTATGGCTTATATTATTATTTTATCATTATAACACTATTACTATCAATATTTCTACAAAACCATAATTATAACTTTATCCAATCTCTCATAAATTCAAAAGGCAATGTCTCGTATTTATAGGTTTAGAAAGTAACCCCAACTCAAGGTGAGTTAAGCAGTAGTTTAAACATGTAAGGGGTTTATACCTAATCTAATTGAGTTAATTAACCCTATTAGAGTTAAAAGGTATCAAAATCTCATGATTTGTAATGAATAGGGATGGGTGAGACATTTTTAGATATTTCCAAAGGCTTGACAACTCACAAAAGGCAATCATAAAAACCTGGGATATTCTTGACTTTTTAATTTCATTTTTAAAAACCTCATTAATTGCTCATGGATAATTCAATTATGTATTTAATTAGATTTATCATTTTAAATAATTTTGGTTATAATTTTTAGCATTTTCAATATTTGATTTAATTTTGTGTGCACTTACCCCATTTAATAGGTTTATAAGCTAATTTTCATGTTGTGATGATGTAAGATGATTAGAGATGAATCCATGATAGGTTTTTATTGATTATGGTAGGATACCCCAATTAGGGATGTCTCAATGAGATTTTAAACTTTGATGAAGGATGAACAAGCAAATTTGGGACATTTAGTGATTCTTAGTCTTAATTTGTAATGGTTAGTAGGAATTGATCTAGAGTTTGATATGAAGCCATTAGTGGTTAGTTTAGGTGTCTATAGTTTTCCCCTATTTAGGAAAATGTTACAAGCTATAAGAACATTAATGTGTCCTCAAATAATGAGAAAGGAATGTATGTCTAAAATAAGACAATGATTAAAGAATAAGATCCAAACAACATTTGGTAAGGCTATAATGATGCCCCCTCAAGGAAGTAGCTGTCACATATGTTTGATTGACTATCCCTCAAAAAGAATCATGAAGAAGAATGAAATTAAACCATGGGTGAGATTAACTCAAATGAGAAAATTATTTCATGTATTGATTAAAAAAGTATAGTTTTTCCTAAAGGTAATTACAATAAGTAACAAAGGTTGAGACACTTATTTGCCCAAAGGTGGTTATAATCAATGGCAATGTCATATTCCATAGTTAGGGTTGATGAGTTGAAATAATGATTTACCCATAGGATGTTATAATAATTAAGATAACCTTGATGGAATAATTATGTGGGATTGTGCCCTAGTAGGAAAAATTATCAAGAAAAACTCAAGGATATAACTTGTTGCATAGATTAAAGATGAGTTGGTGTAAATGTGGATGTGATGGTCTAATGACTAAAGAATATACAAATAACCAGCCATATGAAAATGCATAAAATCATGAAAGATATGAATATAATAAATTTTTTTTATCAATGTGAAATATTTGATTATGCCTACCAATGTCAAGATACTCATCCTTATTAGCACTGATACAACTTCTATGGCTCCATTATTTTCCAAGGTGACCAAGAAGAAAATTCTATGGCTCCATTATTTTTAATACTTCCCAATGTGATTTTTGATAAAACACATGACAATATACATCATGATATAAAACACCATGATAACTTGGTCAAAATGTGTATAAGGACTGATTCTTGATCCAATAAATAATTGAAAACTATGATGACAATGTTTATGTATGAATATAGATAGACTCAAAAGTAATGCACAAGGAATCACCTAATGAACACATATAGACTAAGTTGAGGCACAATGCTAAAAAGAATAATAATCATGTGAACAAACAAACACATAAAAAACAAACACATAGAAATAAAATAATCAAACAAACACATAAAAAACAAACACAAAGAAATATTGAAATTAAATGCAAGAGAAAGCATCCTAACAATGGTTTTGCCCTAGTAGGGCAGATTGAGGATGACTAAATAGGCTTAGAAAGGAAAAAAATATTGGATTTTGAAATTTTATGAATGTTTTTGAAAGTTTAAGCATCTAAACCTTATTGGGAATTATGAGATACTAAATGGTACAACTTATAAAACAATGAGTGTATTACCTTAGGTTTCTCACAAAATGGTTATAATATGGATTAGATTACTTGAAAATTGTCAAGAGAGTGTCTTAGGTTGCTCTTAAAATGGAAATATCATGGTTGAGGTTGATCACAAAATGGCAAGAGTGTTGATTAGGTTGCTTGTAAAATGGTGAAAACATTGGCTTAGGTTGCTCAAAAAATGGTGAGAACACATAGAAAAAAATGGATTGATATAACCTCAACATGAATTGAGTATAGCCTACATAATCCCATTAAGACCTTAGGTAATAGTATTTACACCAACATTAAAAGTGGTGAAAATTGACTAGGTCACAAAAAGTTTTAAAATTAAGGATAAATGATAAGTAAAATGAAAACATTAAGTGTAAGGTGATAAGGTAATGCATGGTATAGGTGTTATTCTTAATTTTCCTAGAGGTGGTTATAATTAAGAAATAATGGAATAGGTTAATACTACTAATTTTCCCATAGAGGGTTATAATTAGTAACATAACAATGGTACTTTGATTTGCCCAAAGGTCATTATAATCAAGAACACTTGGTACAATGTGAATGAAATATATCTTACTAGATCAACTATCACACTACTTTCATAAACTATCATTTAAACATGAAATTTTAGAAGTACTGCAACTGGACTAGAATCTCCATGCATAAGGTGCAAAGTCCCACTAAGAGTGTCATTTAAGATCAAGGAATATAAGAAAGGAGGTTAGATCAAGTAACAAAACTTGAATAAAACCACACTAACATGGTAACACTTACTTGCCTAGATCATAAGGGTAGTATAATGAGAAAAAATAATGGAAAATACAACTAAAATTCAAAGAATACAAAATTTATTACCTTCCTTAAATTTTCCAAAAGATTTATTGTGTTGCTTTATCAATTTTTACTCAAAGAGTCTTTGGAAATGGAGCTTGTTAAGCATGGGATATACTGGGAGGGGGGTGAATCAGTATATCATATATCTTATAAAACTTTCCCTCAAACAAAGTCCACTTAATCAAACATTCAAGATATGCAATAAAACTCAAACAATAAACATCACACAAGATAGAGAGAGATACTAGATATGTGGAAACCCAATGTGGGAAAAACCATGGAGAAAAATCTCAAGTATATTCATGAGAAAAAACCCACAGGAGCACCATACCCCTTTACCGAGTACCAACCCAGCTACAATTCATGAGCACCAACCCACATGAGCTTCAAACCCCCCTTTGTCGAGCACCAACCCACATGAGCTTCAAACCCCCCTTTGTCGAGCACCAACCCAGCAACTATTCATGAGCACCAACCCCTTTATCGAGCACCAACCCAACAATAATTCATGAGCACCAACCCACAAGATCACCAACCCCTTTGTGTAAACCACACACCTATCTCTCAATGTTGTTGTCTCAACAAATGATAGATCAATACAAAATCTCTTTCCTCTCTCTCACCTTTGCTCTTCTAGGCTATATATAACAAATACAAATCATATTCATCTCTCACAATTGCTCTTCTAAGCCAGCTATTAAAATATCAAATCAGCCTTTATCTCTCATATTACAAATGGCTTCTCAAGCCTTTATTTATAGCTTTCCAAATGAACTCTGGCCTTCCCCCTTTGTGACCCTTCAATCCTCATGGAAAATGGCACCAAACTTGTATGACCCTTCATATTCAAGCCTTTGAAAAGTCATGTGGTGACCCTTCATGACCAAAAACGTCCTTCCCACTTTTGTCCTTATCTTTGGTGACTTTTTGTATTCCTCAAAGTGTCCCTTCATGAGAAATTGTGCCCTTACTCTTTTGTCTTCACTTGGTAACTCTTGGTATTCCCCAAGATGACTCTTCATGGGAAAATGCATCCCATCCTTCTTTTGTCTTTACCCCATGGCTCTTTGACTTCTCCATGGGCCCTTCTTTTGTCTCATATGCAACCAAAAATATATTCATTAATATTAAATAAATATTAACTCATATTAGCCAAGATATATTTATTACAAACAACATTAAATGCAATGGGGCCTATATCACCAATAATGCTAAACCTTTGACATCAATGAAAATATTTCCAACAATCTCCTCCTTTGTCATTGATGGCAACCTCAATCCTAAAACTACCACATCTTGTCACCTACACATCCTATCATCTAAAAACATACAGTAACTCCCCCTTACTGTAGTAACCTATACATGTTCCTTGTATCTATTTTCTGCACCTATACCTGTACATATTATTCTCCCCCTTTGACATCAATGGCAAAGGGCCTGCCTGGAGCTAACACTTAGCTCCCCCTCACTTGATGTTGAACATCAATGGTAGGAAGTAATAGAAATTAATCCCAACTCCTCTCACTGATCTTTGAATGTGTCCTTTGATTTTGCCTTTGAGAAGATATCTGATAATGCATATAAATCTTTACCTATCCTTTGCGAATCTACAATCAACTCATTTGAATATTTTCTTCTAACCTCACAACCTTTACATGAAATTTTAATGTATATCCCTGATCACATATTTGACTAACACTCAATAGATTATGCTTAATACCTTTTTCATACAAAAAATTATTAGTCTTGGTTCTATCATAATCCAAACTCAAAGTACCTTTTCTGCTATCGTGGCAGTGGTTTTAACTTTGAATCTCACTCTACCACCATTGATCTTCTTTAGAGTTGTGAACTTAATTTTATCACTTGTCATAGGCCTTGAACATCTATTATCAATTAACCATGGCTGATCTTTACCTCTTACATGCAAAGTTGTTTGCACCAACATAGAATCTTCAGGTTGTTTCTTCTGCCATGAACATGTCTAAACCTTCTTCCTGATGAATGGATCTTTGAAACTCTTATCCTTCTTCATTGAATCTGCATGATTATTCTTTTCCTTCTTTCTAAAACTGTTAGCTCTTTTTCAAAATTCTAATTTCTTATGACCATAATCATTTGAAACACTGCATATGAAAGAATCATTTTGATAGCCTCAAACCATAATACTGATGCAAAATTTTCTTCAAAAATCTATTCCCTCAAAAGATATACAAATTAATCTGTCAACTCACCTTCTTGTCATGCAACATAGCCAAGACCTAATAGCATCCACCATGCTTCATTTTTTATTAAAAGTGTCTCCTTGAAGCCTAGAAGAGACACCCCACATCAAAAGCGTCCTAGAAACAATCTCAGGAGATTCCCACATCTCCTCTATTTCTTCCTTGATCTTCTTGTGTTTTTCTTTTAGAATCTGTTTAAGCATGTCTAGCCTTTTTGACTTACTAACCTTATCATTTATAATGTTTTTCATCTTCTCAACTTTTGCAACTATCTTATCTTGACAAAGCTCATGCTCAAATGTAACAAGAGATTCTACACAATCCTTCTTATATGATTATTTATCTACTATAACAAGTAATTCATTTTCATTCTTAAACTCAACTTGATCGACTTTTGTTATTTTAGGTCTCCAAACCTTAATTTGACTCTTCTCATATCTTTTAGGGGCTCTGTAATCTTTGACATACTTTGAAGATCTCTTTACTTATTTTGGACATAATTTAGCAATATGGCCAACCTTATGACAACAAAAGCAAACAATATTTCTCATACCTTTTTCTTGAATGTGACTGAGATCTCCCTTTGACTGATTGCTTCTCCTCATACAGTCTCTTTCCCTATGACCAACATGATGACAAATAAAACAATGGCCATGAAAAGAATTTGAAAACTTAAAAGCACTGGGCTGCCTGATCGACTTCTTTGATTTGCCTACAAAACTTGCATCCTTCTTTCCTTGGACCAATATTTCATGATCTTTCGCAACCTTGATTATAATATTCTCATGATTATCCTTTAAATAACCTAACTCATCCTTAAAATGATTACACTCTTCTTATTTTGATGTTAAAATTGAATTTGCAACCTCTAACTGATTCTTAAGATCCTGAATAAATATCTTATTTTCTTTTACTTCTATAGCCAACTTAGAATCCAAAATACACACCTTTTCCTTAAGAGCCTCAACCATAGATTTCAATTCTTAATTCTCCTTCTTTATCTTCTTAGACATATTATGCTTTTCTTTGATCTACCTTCAAGTTTTTAAACCCTTTCTGAAGGAACCTGCTCTGATACCAATTATTAAGCATAGGATATACTGAGAGGGGGGGTGAATTAGTATATCATATATCTTATAAAACTTTACCTCAAACAAATTCCACTTAATCAAACATTCAAGATATGTAATAAAACTCAAACAATAAACATCACACAAGATAGGGAGAGACACCAGATATAATGTGGAAACCCAATGTGGGAAAAACCATGGAGACCAATCTCAAGTATATTCATGGGAAACAACCCACAAGAGAACCATACCCCTTTGTCGAGTAACAACCCAGCTACAATTTATGAGCACCAACCCACAAGAGCTTCAAACCCCTTTGTTGAGCACCAACCCAACAACTATTCATGAGCACCAGCCCATAGGAGCACCAACCCCTTTGCCGAGAACCAACCCAGCAATAATTCATGAGCATCAACCCACAGGAGCACCAACCCCTTTGTGTATACCACACACCTATCTCTCAATGTTGCTATCTCAACAAATGATAGATGAATACAACATCTCTTTCCTCTCTCTCACCTTTTCTCTTCTAAGCTATATATAACAAATACAAATCATATTCATCTCTCATAATTGCTCTTCTAAGCTAGATATTACAATATCAAATCAACCTCTATCTCTCATATTAAAAATGGCTTCTCAAGCCTTTATTTATAGCTTTCCAAATGACCTTTGGCCTTCCCCATTTGTGACCCTTCAATCCTCATGGAAAATGGCACCAAATTTGTATGACCCTTCATATTCAAGCCTTTGAAAAATCATGTGGTGACCCTTCATGACCAAAAATGTCCTTCCCACTTTTGTCCTTATCTTTGGTGACTTTTCGTATTCCTCAAAGTGTCCCTTCATGAGAAATTGTGACCTTACTCTTTTGTCTTCACTTGGTGACTCTTGGTATTCCCTAAGGTGACTCTTCATGGGAAAATGCGTCCCATCCTTCTTTTGTCTTTACCCCGTGGCTCTTTGACTTCTCCATGGGCCCTTCTTTTGTCTCATATGCAACCAAAAATATATTAGTTAATATTAAATAAATATTAACTCATATTAACCAAGATATATTTATTAAAAACAACATTAAATTCAATGGGGCCTTTATCACCAATAATGTTAATCCTTTGACATCAACGAAAATATTTCCAACAGAGCTTGGTTATCTCCTTCTCTCTTTGGTAGCATGGTTGGCTTATGGATTATGCTTGATTTATGCCTTGGCTTATGATTTTGGCATTATAACACTATTACTTTCAATCTTTCTATAAAACTAGCATTATATCTTTACTCTATCCAAGATTTCCAAATGAAGAGGCAAACACATGTATTTGTAGGTTTATAAACTAACCCCAACTCAAGGTGAGTTAAGGTGTAGTTTAAACATGGAATGGGTTAAAACTTAACCTAAGTGAGTCAATTAATGCCAATATATTTAAAATGTGTCAAAATATCATGATATTTAATGAATAGGCGTGGGTGATATATTTTTATATATTTCCAAAAGCTTCACAACTCATAAAAGGTAATCATGAAAGCCTAGGATATTCTTGACTTTTGAATTTCCTTTTTTAGAATTTCATTATTTGCTCATGGATAATTAAAATATGCATTTAATTAGGTTTAATACTTTAATAAATGTTATTTAAGATTTTTAACATTTCCAATATTTGATTTAATTTCATGTGTGCACTTGCCTTATTTAATAGGTCTATAGGTCAAATTGCATTTTATGATGTCATAGGTTGATTAGAGATGAATCCATGAGATGTTTTTGTTGCTTATGGTAGGGTACCCAAATTAGGGATATATCAATGGGATTTTGAGCTTTGAATAATGATTCATAAATAAATTTGGGGCATTTAATGATTCTTAGAATTAATTTACAATGGTTGGTAAAAACTGGTCTGAAATATGGCATGAAGTCATTGGTGGCCAATTTTAGGTGTCTATAATTTCCTCCTGTTTGGGAAGATGTTACAAGATTTAAGCATAGTAATGTGTTCTCAAATAATGAGAAAGGGTTGTATGAATAAAATAATATGATGATTGAATAAAAAGCTCTAAATAATGTATGGGAAGCCTATAATGATGCCTCCTCGAGGGATTAGCCATCATATGTTTGATAGATGGTCCCTTGAAAAGGAGCATGAAGAAGGATGGAATTAACCCATGGGTGAGATTAATCTAATAAATAAAATACTTAAATGTATTTTATTTAAAAATTATTGATTTTCCCAAATATGGTTATAATCAATAACAAAGGCTGAGACACTCATTTGCCCATAGATGGTTATAATCATTGGTAAGGTAGATGCCCTAGCTAGGGCCAATGAGTCAAAAAAAATGAATTTCCCACAGATGTTTATAATCTTTAAGATGATCTAGATTGAAATGTTATATTTGATTATGCCCCAATAGGGAAGATTGTAAAGAATAACTCAAGGATATAACTTATTACACAAATTAAATATTTATGGGTGTAAACATAGATGCAATGGTCTAATGATTGAAAAAACCAAAAATAACTAGGTATACAAGGATGAAAAAGGTGATGAAAGAGATGAATATAAGAATAAGAATTGATCAATGTTAAAGATTTGGTTGTACCTACCAATGCAGATATGTTCATCCTTATTAGCACTCATACAATTAGAACGGTCAAGGGATTGATTTGATCAAGGAGGGTGGGAGGAATTGCCAAGGGTACCAAGGAAAAAAATTTATGGCTTAATTGCTTGTAAGACTTCTTGAGCTAAATTTTATTATAGCACATGATGGTAGGCACCATGATATAAAACACCATGATAACTTTGCCAAAATGTCAATAAGGACCGAATCTTGATCTAATAAATAATATGCCAATGAAAAAAACCATGATGAAAATGTTAACGTATTAATATGGATGGACTCAAGAGTAATGTGAAAGGAATAATCCAATGAAAACATATAGGCTGAGTCGAGGCAGAGTAATGAAAGAAAAAAAATAGGCAAGCAAAAAAACAAATAAACAACACATAAAAAGTAAACAAATAGGAAAGCAAACAAATAAACAAAAAACAAACACATAAAAAGATTGAAAGTAAAATCAATATAAATCATCCTAACAATGTATTTTTCCCATTATATCAGATCAAGGATGACTAGCTAGGATTATATAGGATAAAGGTTTATGAATGTTTTTGGAATTTTCTAAACTTCTCAACCCGATTAGGAATTAAGAGATACTAAATGGTCTAACTCAAAAAATGGAAAGAGCATTAGCTTAGGTTGCTCATAAAATGTTGAGAACATTGGCTTAGGTTTCTCACAAAATAGTGAGATCATTGGCTTAGGTTGCTCACAAAATAGCGAGAGCATTGGCTTAAGTTGCTCACAAAACAATGGGATCATATAGAAAAGGGGGACTGAGCTGACCTCAATGTGAATTGATTATGGCCTATGTAGTCCCAAAATGACCTTATGTTTTAGTAGTTATACCAACATAAAAGGTGGTGAGAACTAAATAGGTCACAATAAGTTCTAAAATCAAGGAAAATGGCCAGGAAAATGAGAATAGTAATGGCAAGGTGATGCAAAAATGCGTGGTAAACAAGTATTGTTCCTAATTTGCCCATAGGTGGTTATAAATAGGAAACAATGACATAGGTCTATGATACTAAGTTTCCCATAGGAAGTTATAATTATAAACACAAGGTGGACTACTAATTTTCCCATAGGTAGTTATAATCAATAGCATAAGTCAAACGTGAATGAAAGATAACTTGATAGATCAAATGTCACACTACTTTCATAAACTATCTTTTAAACATAGAATAATAAAAATAATGAATCTAGATTAGAATCCTATTGAAGAAGGTGTGGGAAGAACCAAAGGAACAAATATAAAAAGGGGTTGGGTAAGACTGATAAAAAAAGGCTTTGGTCTAATAAGAATGGCATGGTGGGCAATATGGTAGAATGGTATGACATTGTTTAGGATGATGATGACATGAAGATTGGATGAATGGTAAGAGGGATTCCCACAAGTGATAAGGTGAATGGTAGGGTATGAAATAATGTCAAGGGTATGGTAAAATAAAATGGCATTGTAAATGTTTTTAGCCTAGGTATGGTAAATGATTCTATTATTCCTGTTGATGTGGAGATGCACATATTGATCAATAATTGACATAACCAGAATAGTGAATCACATAAATTTATAGCCCACACCTCTTATAAATAGTTGTTTTGTCAAGAACCTACCATATATTTGGATATAAATGATGTTGTTTTGATCTTTGTTGGTCATTGATTCTATTTCCTTCAAATGTCAACACAAGGTATGTTTGTAGCCTTTGTAAAGGGAAGTGTGACTAAGGATGGTAAATATGAATAAATATTGGTTGATAGGTTTTATTTGGTGATGTAATGGTGGATGATAAGGAAATTTATAATGGTTAGGAAACAAACTAAGATCAAAAATTTTAGGCACACACAATGTTATTGATATCAGATTTGACATATGGTGGGGTCAAAAGAGTTTTGAATATTCTCTTAATAAGACCACCATATTTTTCTATTTTTTGGGCTTGAGTGTAGATACCATCTAGTTAGTATGTAAATTATAATCTATATTTATGTTTTATTGAATAATGTCTTCATCCAATAGTGAAGGACTATTAATCTCATTTATAGGTGCCTCAAAAAGGTTTTCATCAATGAATATATCTTGATTATCCCATAGCACCTATGAAAAATATTTACTAAAGAATGTTGAATTTTGACTTTTATTGTATTCTAGTTCCTTCAAAAAAGTTTCAATAGAAGATGTTGAGTTTGAACTTTGATTTTCCCCTAGCACCTTTGAAAAATTTTCACTAGGAGATTGTTCTTCTTCTACATGAATTTGGTCTTGGCTTCCTTGATGTTCTTCAACTTATATGTCACCAAAGATGCAGTTAAACAAGATATGATTTTATAAGTTCCAATCAACACTTGTGAGAGGTGGCATGTTAATAAAATGGATAGGTTGTTTGGTGGTAATAGCATGTGTAATGGTAATGGAATAGAAAGAAGAAGCACAATCCTCGTAGAAGATACTAGGAGAACTTGTGTCAAAGATAATTTAATCATCCTCAAAAACCAAATAAGGATAAAAAATGTATTCAAACTGATCTCCAAGGCATGCATAATTAATATTATAATAAGCACAAATGTATTCAAATTCTAAATCTGAGTCTGACTCAAGGGAATCAAAATCTGATGTTGAGAATGACATTGATTCTCATTCTGATGCTAGATCTGATGTTGGTTCAATAATAAAACCTAACTTCAATGTTGATTATTTATTTGGTGTGGATGCGGTTACAATATTTTTTTATTTAATGTTTGGTTTTAGACTAGTAATAACCTATGATGGTATAATGGGTTTCATAGAGACTAGATTTTCCAAGTGAAACTCCTCCAAAATATGAAAAAGTTCAAGAGAGAACTCATCGGAGACTAGCTTGCTATAGGGAGGCTCTTAAATCATAGGCATATGGTTGAGGTAATGATTTTCCCAAAGGTGATTATAATCATTAAGAAGTGACTCAACAAAGATTATCTCATCAGAGTGAGACTCTTTGGCAAAAGGTATAGGATGAAAAGGTGGTTCATCATAGGTTGACTCATCAAAAATGGTTGGTTCTCTTGGCCTTGGTTTATAATAAGTTATAAAATACCAACTTTGAATACATATTTGTCCTTGAATGATTAGATCTATTAGAGAGGTACTGATTAGCTTGATTGAGGCTAGATAATTAGTAGGGTTTTTTTTAAAGTGGGAAATGGCTAGAAATGGATGAAGAATGATCGATGATTAGATATTGATAGGGTGTCATGGAGCTTGGTTATTTAATAAGCCAAAGGATGAGGTCCTAGAATGGTAATGATATGGCATTATGGAACTTGGTTGCTTTGATAAGCCAAAGGATGAGGTCCTAGAATAGTAATGGTAGGGTGTCATGTAGCTTTATTACTCACACAAGCTAAAGGATGAGGTCCTAAAATAGTAATGGTAGGGTGTTTTGGATCTTGGTTACTCTCACAAGACAAAGGATGAGCTCTTAAATGGTAATGGTAGGGCATTATGGATCTTGGTTGCTCACACAAGCCAAAGCATGAGGTCCTAGAATATAAATGGTAGGGTATTGTGGAGCTTGGTTTTTTTACATAAGCCAAAGTATGAGGTCATAAAATATAAATGGTTGGGAATTATGGAGCTTAATTACTCACATAAGTGAAAGGATGAGGTCTTAGAATGGTAATGGTAGGACATCATGGAGCTTGGTTGCTGACATCAACCAAAAGGATAAGGTCTTGGAATGGTAATGGTGGGAAATTTTGGGGCTTGGTTTCTTGCACAAGCTAAAGTACGAGGTCTTGGTATAGAAATGTTAGGGCATTGTGGAGCTTGGTTACTCGTACAAGGCAAAGGATGAGGTATTGGTATATAAATGGTAGGGTATTATATATCTTGATTACTTGCACAAGACATAGGATGAGGTCCTAGAATAGTAATGGTAAGGTGTCATAGAGATTTATTTCTCACACAAGCCAAACGAAAAGGTCTTGGAATGTTAAGTTATTCCTTAGACTATATGGAGGTTGGTGGCTCATGTAGTCCAAAGGAGGGTTAAAAATATAGGTATGGGATTAGGTGGTCTCAAAAGGGTGAGAATCATATGTCAACCTACCAAAAGAAGGTATCATCACACGTTGCACTTGAGGATCTTAGATTTATTCCCCAGATTGTGGATTATAAGGAGGATATGGGTCTGTATCACAAATCACTTCTTTGCCATAGGGGTCTTGAGTAAATATAATTTGTGCATCTCTTTTATCATAATGTGGATTATATGTAGCTCTACCATAAGTGTAGCTAGACATATCCACATCAATAATGAAATTTTTGAAAAAAGGCGTAGAGTTATAGAAACTCTAAAAAATAATGTCCAAAGGACAAAAGGTTTAAACTTGGTCTAACTTGGTCTAGGAGAGCTATATCTCCAAAATGGTCTATGCTAGAACTTGGTATAAAATAGTCTAACATCATATTTCTAACATGAAATGTCTCTCACACAAAAGGTCAAGTGGTTTAATAAAAAATGGTATGCCAAACTCTAGATATAAAGTGGTCAAAATAGGTATAATGTAGGAAAATAAAAGTTTCTAGGTATTTTGGCCAAACACGACATCAAAAGCTAGACTCAAATAAGGCATGTGCTAGGACTTTTGACCAAATGCAATGTCACAAGCTAGACTTTAAAAAAGAGTATGTAATCTAACAAACTCAGAACACTTTGGCATATACTAGGCATACAAAATTCAAACATGAACTTGGTCAATCGGCATAAGGCATAAGGCAAAAGGCACATGGAGAGATAGGCTATTTTTTCCAAAATAAAAGTCACAAACAATAATGAAAACTAAGATTCTTTAAAAAAACAAGCTAGATAAAATTAAATAGCCTAACAACACTAGGAAAAGATCCAAGAAATAGTTTTCAAAGTTGGGTAATGAATTAACCTAAGTTATACTACCCAAAAGAGAAATGTCAGTGTCTAATCTGAAATTAAGCAAGGCATTAACATAAATCAATCAATGTTTGAATTTGAACTTGGAAAGGCTAATTAAAAAATCAACTTAGGAAAGTAGACATCTTTAAACAAATAATTAGCTAGATAAAATGGAACATCATAACAACATAAGATAAAGATCTAAAAGACACATATGGCATTAGTTCTAAAAACTGGCATTTGGCACAAGGAAAACAAGTCTATGAAATAGATTCAAGTAGCATAACAGTGTTATCACTCTCTAAATATGTGAAAATAGTTTGTTTCAAATACTCAAAGGCACAAAAACTTGAAATGAATTGGGAAACGTAACATTACCCATTTCAATTTAGTGACACACACAAAAGGATTTGTTTAAAAGACTAAGGCAAAAATTATGTGATAAAATGGTTATCATAACACCTCCTCAAAAAAAGGAGTGACATATAAACAAAACTTGATATGATGTGGCATAACAAAAAAATGGTTTTAGACTTAAATACCAAGAAATAAAATGATGAAATGACATAACATCTAAATGTAACATCTTAGATCCTATAATTGACAAAGGTTGGTCAATTGGGGTTGACTTAAATTATAGTTTTTGAATGTCTAGATTGGTCCCAAGTGTGGATAATGATAGATATGCAACATGTCAATTGAGTTTATACTAGTTAACTTACTATGTAAGGGTCTATTCCTTTGCATATCAATTCCATCTGTGGACTACTTAGTGGAATTCCCTATTTAACAAGACCTGACTCAAGCCTACATTACAAAAGGAGAAGTTAGTTATTCAACCCCATAGCTCTTGTAGTATGTGTACCCTGATTTATATACTCCACCATGGAGTGGGGTTGAAACACTGTCAGTAGATGAAACCCCAGGTCAATGATTACCTAAATAACTCATGAAGAAGTGATAAACTCCCCTTCATAAGCCAAATTGCATGAAAATACAACTAAGTGGAAAAACTTTAGAGGTTGTTTTTAGATCACCCAAACCATGCAAGTTTTGGGGAGAGCCTAGAAAACATTCTTTCCATGCCTTGGAATAGACACAAATTGTAAGTGAAAAGGTTATTTTGGTCACCCAAGTTCCCTATAGGGGATAGGAGGATACCATACACACACTCTTCTTTTTAAGAAAACAAAATAATAAGTTCAAACAAACATGACATAAAATGAACATTTTTCAAAGCATGAACTAAGTGATTTAAAGTTCATTTTAAGGCACCAAAAATGAAATATGTTGTGAAGTTTTTGATGCCATTGGCATTAGTTGAAACTTGCCAAAACTTTGAAAAACATCTAAGGCATAAAAAATAAAATATGCTCTTTTTAAACACCAAAAGATGAAGTGAGAAAGGTTAAAACACATTCAAATTTAATATTTTCAATATTTTATGCACCAAATGAAATGATTTGATGAAGTTATTTATCCCCTTGGATTATTTACAAAACTTGTAAGAAATTTGACAAAACAAGTTGAGCAAAAACACCCATGTTCATTTTAGGCACTTAAAACCAAATGATCAAGATTTATCTAAATTTGTTTTAAACACCCAAAATGAAATGTTCATGAGTCTAAACTTATAAATTCATGTTTTATTCCTTCCTTGGGCCTGTAATGGTAAGAGAGTTACCCCATAATTTGATGCACTTTGAATGATGAAAAACAAGTTTTCAAAACATAAATCTTGGGTTTCCTATTTAAAAAACATAGAGATCGATATCAGTCACCTGTGGCTACTATTAGTTACTAGGGAACTAATGCTAATTACCAAGGAACTGATGATAATTGATAATAACTGATATTGATTGAGAAGGATCGAGATCGATTTCCTGTGAATCCAAAGGCAAAACCAACATGAGGTAAAAACATTAGTTAGTCAATGATTAGGTAAAAAAATCCTCAAAAACTTATAGCAATGTGGTTAGACAAGGAAAATGAAAGCTAATGAAAACAAGAAATGATAATTATGATTTCCAAAAAGATGAAAAATATAAGTTTTGTAAAACATGTTTTACCCTACAACCTGACCAACGATGGTCACCTAGAACTAATCTTGATTAGGTAGAACTAATGTTGGTTAGGTAGAATTGATGTCGGTTATGCTTAAATGATGTTGGTTTCTATGTAAATCTGAGTTAGCACAAAAATTAAAAAGATGGTAAAAACAAAGATAAAATTCTAATTTTGAAGATATTCAAGCATTCATTTGAAATTTTTTGAGTCATATCTTAGCCTTCTTGGTACATGGGTTGTGTTTAGATCCCTTTGGGTGTGAAATTTGTGATAATAGGAATTTTACAATAGAGAGGAGGTTAGAACAAGCTTTAGTTATACAAAGCAAAATGAAATAAACACACTAACAGGCTAACATATATAAGACTAGATATTAGGGGGATCATGGTGAACAAAATACATATGAAAACAAAACTAAACTACAAAGAATTAAAAATCCCTTACCTTACTTAAGAGATACAAGTTATTAGTTCATGGCTTACTTGACTTTTACTCAAAACATCTTTGGCTATGGACTTTGTCTATCTCCTCCTCTTCGTAGCACCATGTTTGGCTTGTGATTTATGCTTGCCTGATGGCTTGGATTATGATTTTGGCATTATAGAAATATTGATTTTAATATTGATATAAAACCAACATTATAAATTTAATCTATCCAAGCTCTCCAAATGAAGAGGTAAGTGCTTGTATTTATAGGTTTAAAAAGTAACCCCAACTCAAGGTGAGTTAAGGTGTAGTTTAAACATGGAATGGGTTAAAACCTAACCTAAGTGAGTTCATTGATTCTAGTAGAGTTAAAAGGTGTTAGAAGCTCATGATTTAAAAATAATAGGCATGGGTGATATATTTTTAGATATTTCCAAAGGCTTCACAACTCACAAAAGGTAATCATGAAAACTTAGGATATTCTTGATTTTTGAATTTCCTTTTGTAGAATTTCATTAATTTCTCATGGATAATTAAAATAGGAATTTAATTTGGTTTAGAATTTTAATTAATTATATTTAGTATTTTTTTCATTTTCAAGATTTTATTTAATATCATGTGTGCATTTTCCCCATTTAATAGGTCTATAGGCCAAATTGCATGTTATGATGCCACAAGTTTATTGGAGATGAATCCATGAGATTTTTTTGTTGCTTATGGTGGGGTAACCTAAATAGGGATGTCTTAATGAGATTATAAGATTTTAAAAATGATGCACAATAAAATTTGGGACATTCAATGATTCTTAGGCTTAATTTTTAATGATTAGTAAGAATCAGTCTAAATTATGGTATGAATCCAATGGTGGCCATTTTTAGATGTCTAAAAGGTTTTCATTAGAACATTATTCAAATATTATTTTATCATCACAACAATAACACTCATTATGTTAGAAATAGAACTCATTCACATACATACCTCAAGGCTCACTTGTTTAAGAATTTTCATAAAAAACCTTTGACATCAAATGACATTAGATTGACATCAATGAAATAACCATGCATATTCATAATAAACTTTGACATAAATGATAACATTAAATATCAAAGTTCAACACTCAAAGACAATGTTTAACAATCTTTCCCTTAATCAATGAAAATGTTCAACATATAATTTTATTTTAATGTTTATTTTACATAACTTACACTCATATATTACAAAAATAATATAACATATTTAAAAATAAAAAATATTTCAATATTTTCTCTGAAAATACAAATTTTAGATTGTATGCATTGTCATGTTTACATTCCTTCTATTTACTAGGTATTACATATGTTATCTATGTTAGTATAGTTAGTTTTATCATACATACATGCTTCACTCATTATTTTCGATTGTTCAAAGATTAATACATGACTTAGGTCCTTTGCATAGATCTAGATTTATTATTATTTACCCATTGGGGGAACATAAATAGATATACAGATTTAGCATTGATACGTTCGCCCATTGGGAGAATTATAATTCATAGTTTCTAATTTTATAAGATACATATTTCTATATTCCATATCATAAATTTATCATTTATTATATCTTGATATTGATCATATTATCCTAAACTGATTTTTTTACCGACTATCACTACTATAGACTCAACTTATGTACATAGTTAATCTTATACAGATTTGTAACACATGTTCATGCATACTTTCAGTTATAGATTTCATAATTTATATTTAATTGTATCTCTTTTCTTCTAAATCTATTTGATGGAATTTGAATATGACATTATTCTATGTCTCTAAATCAATTCATTTCAATATTTGTATGCTTTGAACATGTGCCCATGTCCTTGCATTTGCCTTCTTGTTTATGTATGCAAACATTTGAACATGTCCTTCCATGTGGATATAAGACAACCTTGATTTCTCTATGAATATGTGGAGATTTTAACATGGCCCTATATGTTTACTCTTTATTAAATTTAGTGACACCTACTCATGTCCCTTGTATTGTGGCCCCTTAGCCTACTTTGTGTGCCTCATATTTTTGTATGTATGATTTCATGTATGTGTCATGGCCATGAATTTTTTTTCTTTATCATTACAACCTCATCAAATTTGTGATGACATGAGGGACCTTATTCATCTACCCTTCCTCCTCAGGTGCTTTGACGGACATCATGCCCTATCCCCCTAGGTAGTTACATAGATTATACTTATATTTTCTATTCATATACATGATGACATTGTTATATCTATCTTGACAACCTTTTGAATTCTAGATATAACATACATCATACATTAAAAACTTATGTTAAGATGATATTACATTTTGATGTTATGTATAACATTATATTGGTTTATCACACAAATATCATATGTTTTTAGTCTAACACACATGATGCATAGAATTTATTTTGAGGACAATTCTTGCAGAGGTTAAAAAATGCCAATCAAAAGGGGGGAATTCACAGGTATTTGTCATAGAGATTAGGCCATCCTAATGCACTCAAAACATAGTCTTTCAAAACATAGACACAAATTATAGAGCTCAAGTTAAGGAAAACATGGTGAAAAATAGTCACAACTAGAACAATCTCAATTTTTAAATAGAAAAAAACATATTTAATCAATAGAATCACACATAGGACACTAGAACAATATGTTATTGATCAAGGGATTGTGTTACTCTCTAGTAGCCATAGAAAAAAAAAAATTAGAATCACTAAAAAACTACAATGGGTAAATTCTAGTTTGCATAGTACCAATAACAAATTATTAAATATGCTCAATTTATGCTAAATTTACACATAATTAATCATGTTTACTTAGATTGGGGGCATCATGTATGACATCATCATTACCATTTTAGTTTTAGATACTTAGACACATATTATTATGACTCAAGTATATAATCTATATACATAGATATTAGAGTCAGGAGCATGTGCGTGTCACATTATTACCATATGTTTAGTTTAAAACTAGTACTCTCAAATGGAATGATATCTCCAAGTCTTCTGCATGTTATTACTCCAAACACCATTTACACTAGGTTTACACTAGACTAATGCCTTATTCCATCTATAATGGTTGACATTACTGAGTGGCCATTGAACTATATTTTGAGTGCTCCAGTGGCCCCTAAACTATTTTACATTTTAAATTTTTTGAGTGGCGCCAAAACCATCCTACATAGTTTTAGCTACATCACGTAGTTTCAATTAGATCATGTAGTTTTAGTTTCAAATGCATCTACTACACATGGGTAGGTAATGATGGAATCATAAACTACTTGAGTTATTAAACCACCTACATAGTAGGGTTAGACAAGCCATCAATCTAATCCAATTTATTCAAAAATTATGATCCACCAAGTAGGGGTGGGCAATAATGGAGTTAAGGCCAACTTGATCTTGAGACACCTATACATGAGGATTGATAAATCCATCATATCCATCCAGGTTATTCATCATTTGATCACCATCTACATGCACATACAAGATGTCACTAGGTTTTAGCATTGGGTCACATTCCTAAAGAGGTGTATACATTCCTTTCCTCTTTATCTCATCTCCTTACTCAGTTTTGTCTTTTATTTTTGATGTTTATTAAGCAAGGATTGATTGATTCATATTTCATTTTTAAAACACATAATGGAGAATGATTTTTAGACTCAAACCTAGATCCATTACCTTCACCTCATAGATAAGTCAAACTATGTCTCTTTTTCATTTATCCTATTCAATTTACTTTAGTACATTTCTAGAATAAAGTGGGGGAAAATGTAGTCATCTAAAACGTAATTGTAGTGTAATGAGTGTCACTTGAGACCAACTTATCATTAGTTTATCACTATACCTATCTTATAGACTCTCTTCATCATTTTATAGCTTTTGTACAAATCCAACCCATTCATAGATATATCAAAATCAACACTAAGCCAAATCCTAGGCACCTAGGTCTCATTTTCACCTGTTCCTACCACTTAGACATTAGTGAAATCCTTTAGACTATAATGCACTGTGTCATTAACCAATTGAAAATGTTAATGTACCCTTGCTCCTTACTCACCCAATGAATATATTTTCATTCCTCAAATCAAAATTAGGGTTGGCCTAGACCTGTTTCACATCTTGACAAGAATCAAGATGCTATATATAAACCACTTTCATTTATTTATCCACTAGAGGGAAATCAAATGAAAATAATCATAAACAAACTCAAAAAAAATTATGTAAATCAAGGTCATTGATCACTATTATATCATACTTCTATATAAACCCATCTATAGTAGCCCTGAGCTTAGATTACTTAGATTTCCAGTCTCAAGTCACACTCAAAGCTCTCAAATCGATACTCATACTAGAACTCACTTGCACATACACCAACACTTAGATTTGGAGAACTACATTGGGCTTGATCCCATTTTGAGGTATTCATATGTAAGTAATGATTATTATATGGGGCGTTAAGGTAACATCCAACCTACCCTACTAGCACCACTCTTTTTCTACTTGTACTCTTGAAACACCTTAACAAACATGAATGTCTAGGGTTCAGAATTGGAATCAATAAAAATAGGGAACATAAAAAAACCCAAAATTTATGAACATAGGTATGGAATACTTATAATAAAATGAAGTTCCACCTAGAAGTTCAATATACCTTCTTGAAAAGGGACACTAGCATGGCAAATATGATACTAGTGTGGTGTGCTACTATACATAGGATTATGTTATTATCTACTAGGGTTTCTGATGTTGATTTATGTCATGACACTTTCAATACTACCACTTTTTTTCTCAGTCAATTTATAGCTAAGTACATCTCTTGTAATTCATTCACTATTTATAGAATAATAAGGTAAATCAATTATTATATAAATCAGATGATATTGATATTGTTATATTTATTCCTTAATTTATTATTCTAACAATTTAATAACCTAGAGTTTTACATTCCATAATCCCCTTAAAAGTTAAATCATCTATAATCATGCTTACATATTATGCTATGTAATCGATATGTTATGTCACATGACATTTTTTTCTAACATATATATGCAAGGACTGGTATGATATGCTTATGTTAGTTGATTTTACTTCATTAATTCACATTGTCACTTCCTTGAGTGTATTTCTTGTTTTCTATTATATTGATTGTGTAATGTTTGAACATGTTCCTTTTTTATGGGCCCATGCCCCATTTCATATTATTTATTTTTGGATGGACATTTAAATATTTTCTCCCTTTGCATGGGTAACATTTGAACACACCTCTTGTTTTCAATATCCTTAGACCCCTTTTTTGTCATTTAAAGCTCTTGTGTGTGTGATAGATTATTTTTTAGATCTTTTAATTTTATTTTATAGACATTTCCATGACCCATATCATGCATCTTATGTATTTTTGTGATCACCTATTGCAAGATTCATTGATAAATATACTTAGACATGTAATTCTTATATGTTGCATTTAGCATACACATATAATATAGATATATTATCCTTTTAATATAGGTTGAATAATATATTCAATTTCCCTCACCTCACATGGCGTTAATATTAGTAAGGCCATGTCATAAATACATGACTCTACCCATACATGACTGACATAATTTGATATAGTTTACATGGTTTAGATACACACTTGGGTTAAAATCCTATAAACTTGGCACTGATTAATCCTATAATTATTCATATTTATGATTGATTTAACTGTTTAGGGTTTATGGATTTTAATCCCTAGTTTGTTAAAAGGGATAATTATAGTAAATCAAAGTAAAAATATGAAATAAATACATCCATTGATTTGTAATAGAATTGACTTGGTTTGACCTTTATAAAAATAGTATTAAATGATGTAAACAAGTAATTAAATTAAAGTTGAGTGAGATAGGAGATACGGAGGTATAAAAATGGGACATTAGTTGATTTGAGTGTTATAGATAGGATCTAGGTGTCAAAACCCTTCCTAGACATAGTGCCCATGTAGATGAAATTTTGAGAAAAATGGATTTGATTGTGCAATTATATCAAAACACCCAAAATGTCAAACTACCTAATAGGAGATATTATAGAATAAAATCATAAATAATAAGATGAATCTTACCAATTCCTTGCTTCTCTTATCCTCCCTCTAAGATATTCAAACTAAATTGTTAGATTGTTGATTTTAATTAGACTCAGAATTCTACCATGGTGATATCTTAATTGATGTTTGTGATTAAGGATTTATGGACTAATTGATCATGAATTTGACATGGAGATTGTATGGATTCCTTAAATGGTTTGTCCATGGAGGAGTGGCTTGTATAAATAATCCATAGGGGAAGATCAATTGATCACATTCAAATTTGAGCCATGAGGATCAAGGGTGTAAATTTTTCCAAAGAATTAAATTTTTTTTGGAAGCCTTTAGAATAGAGGCTTATAGAGAGGAGGATCCAAGTTAGAGATAGTTATAGAATTAGATAATTATGGAATCTCCTTAGGGATTAATTGGAATCAATGAGATATTATTTGGGTGATTAAGGACTAGGGGTGTAGGAGAGCCTAAGAGTAGGCTTGGTAGGTGGGTAGGTGGGTCATGGGAATTTTAAATTCTTAAATAATAGATAATAGATATTAGGATGGGATAAGGCATTATTTAGGAGTATTAATTTATTGGTGGGGTAGAAATAAGGTTCATGAACAAATAAATGATGGGGGGGTATTAGATAAATAACTAGGACTAAGGTAAAGGGGATAAATTAGCAAGATTAATTAGAATAACTAAGGTGAGAAAAATTTAGTGTATACATTTTATCCCTCTTTGAAAGGGCATTGTGAGTGGACAAAGTGGAAGGAGTAATTGTCTTTCAAAGATAACTCATTTCATGGATGAATTTTAGTAGATATGATGTTAGTGAATACGATGACCCCTTGAGGGGACATGGAATAATAACGAGATAGATGTCCACTCAAAAGAGGAAAAAAGGGGTGGAATTTGATGGATAGATGAGGGGATGGGATGTGATGGATAGAGGAGGGGATGGGATGCTATATATGAGATAAATGATGAAAAAAAAATTTACCTGACCATTAAGCTACAAATGGAATATTCCCCTATAAAAGACATATGTATAGGGAGTGGTAATAATAGTGTCATGGATATCAAAACACAAAAAGGGGGAATCAAAGATAAAATTATGATGTTGATAGAATAAAATTCCACAATCTTTCAATATATCCCAAATAAGGATGCATGCAAGAGAGAGTTGTATACCAAAATAAGAATTAATTTGATAAGATTAATGATAAGTTTTGCTCAAGGCTGAAGTTGAGAGACATGATGAAGGAAATGGGAGAGAATAAATGAAATGATAGAGTGATCAAAATATTAAGGGGAATAAATGTACTATAGTGCATTGAATTAATGAGCCACAATATGATTAGTAATGATGAATCCCATAACAAGGACACATCTAAGGGAGTGATAGATGATTATAAGGTTATCGTTGTGGTCATGACCCATAAAATATAAAATTAAATGATTAATTTATTAATCAATGATAATAGATTACTAATGAAGGAAAATATAGATGTAATGAATTATTGAGCCCAATCGAAAAGTACAAGCGAATGACAAAAAGATTAAGAAAATGATTATGAATCTGGGGATTGATCAAATGATTGATATTATAGATAAAGGATTTTATTGATGTAATAAATGAGGATGAGGAAGGGATGTGAATATGAAAGAAGAGAGAGTGGTGGAGCTATCCTTTGGGCACTAAAAAGTGGTCAAGTGTTGTCTACATAGACTAGAAAAACCTTAGGATGATGTAGTTTTGACTAGATGATAGATGACAAGATAGACTAGAGGAATTGTTAAGATCATATTCATATTTCTTGATTATTTTACCATGACCTAAAAAGTTATTATTAATCATGGTACTTGCCCAAGGTGTCAGAAGACTAGTTTTCACCATTGAATGACTTTTATTTTTATTTTTTGATATTTTTATTTTTTATTTTTTTCTACCTAATTGGAGAGATTATGGAAGAAAATAAAATAAGATTAATAAAATATTACCCATTCATGGCTTAAAATATCCTCCCTCCAAGATATTCAAGCATATTCTTGATTGTAGATTGCCAAAAACATAGAATTTTGGCATGGTCATAGCTTGATTCATAGATTATGGATAAATGAATTGTTTGATTGGCATGGATTTATAGATTCATTCATGGAATTACTAGATGGTTTAAATGAAGGAGTGTATTTTATAAATAAATCAAGGAGGGAATATCTATGGCTCATATTCAATGTTAGGTCATAAAGATCAAGGGTGGAGGAATTTCCAAGAAATTAAAAATTCTTTAGAAGCCTCTAGAATAGAGGCTTCTAAAGAGGATGGGTCAAGTTAGAGGAGGTTATAGAATTGGAGAATTATATAATCTCATTAGGGATTAATTATTATTATTTAGGGATTGAAATAGGGATTAGGTAGGTAATTAGGGACTATGGGTGTAAGAGTGCCTAGGAGTAGGTTTGGTAGGTGGGTAGGTAGATCATGAGAATTTTAAATTACCAAAGGATAGATAAGATAGATTAAGATGGGATAATATATGATTTAGGAGGATTAATTTATTGGTGGGGATGATATAAGGTTATTTAATTAGGAAATTATGATGGGGGATATTAGATAAATGACTAGGATTAGGGTAAAGGGGATAAATTAGTGGGATTAATTAAAATAATTAAAGCAAACAAAATTTAGTGTATATATACCAAAATAGGTAGTATCATGAATGGCACTAGTGTCATAATTTTGGCACTAGTAACCTATATGAAAAACTATTCCAAAATTATGGGTGAACTTGTGTCTGAGTATATCAAGCCTATTCATGTATGCACAAGTTATGATTCCCAATCTATGACCTATTTTGATTGATTTTAAATGAAAACCGTATAAATCCATATTGTTAGGGAATTTGATTCTCACAAATAGAAAATTTTGATTATTAGTGAGGTAGATTAGAAATTATTAACACCCCACTATGATGAGAGTTTCATACATACCAATATTTTGAGGAGGGATCAAGCCCGATGTCATTCTCCCCACCTAAGTGTTGGTGCCAATGTAAGTGAAGCTAGTATGAATTCTAGTTTGAATGATTTTGAGTGTATCTTGAGAATATAAATATGATTATTTTGGTCTTTAGATGTTTTTATATGACTATATACAGAAGTAGGAAAGAATAGGGATTGATAACCTTAATTGTGCACAACTCATTCTAAGTTAATTTGTGTTAATTGCAACTAATTTCCATCTCATGGATAATGGGATAAAATTCATATACATATATTATTATACTGATTTTGAAAGTATTAAAATAGGTATAGGCCAACCTTAGGTGATTTTTTATTTGAAAATATATCTGTTGGTGGCCAAAGGTAGGAAACAGATAATTGTACCTAAACTAAGACACTAGCACCCTTGGTGCTACTATCCAAATTATGATGCTAGTGTCTAGGTGGTAAAACCTGAGGAACTAAGGGATAGGATACTAAAGTGAGGATTGGGATTAATTTAAATATGTTTAAGGACATGTGTGGCCTACACAAATGCTAGATAAGTGTCCAAATAGGCCTTAAGATAGGTCTATGTCTATGTTGTGGATGCATGGTCTAAAATAACACTCTTAGGAATCAAGTGTCATTATTTACATGATTAAATTAACCAATTAATCTATTTTATAAATTTAAAAAATAAAAATGATCATGATAAATTGAAAAAATTAGTCTATATAGACTTACCTAATAGGTGAAGCCTGCAAATCTAGGTCTGAGTGTGTGAGGCATGTTCCATTGTGTGTATTGAAAATGACATGTGCATAGATTAGTAATTAATTAATAGATATAGAAATTAAAAAAAACTAACTAAATAAATAAGAGAGACAAAAGTAATGAGTAAACCTCACTAGGTATGCAAACCAATGTATAAACCTAGTGATAAGCTATGTTTGCACAAATAGATAGCGATAAATCAATGAATAAATTGGATTTAGATGATAGATTTCTTAATCCCCATGTGTTTTTTATTCAATAATGATAGAGTTACAAAAAACTAAGAGTTGGGGGGGTGAATCAGTGGTTTACAATAATTCAATTCAATTCACAACTCTTCAACCTACTTAACCAATCATATCAATATGCAAGATAGATGAATCAAAGAACAAACATGAATATAACCATTACCAAATATTTATGTGGGAAAACCTCATGGGGGAGAACAAAATCAAAGAAAAAACATGAATATAACCATTACCAAAGATTTATGTGATAAAACCTCATGGGGGGAAAAAAAACTCTCAAGTTTGCAAAAAAATGGATTAAATTCATACAAGATGCTCACAAACATGAGGATTTTTTGAAGCACCAACTTCACAAGGAGCACCAACCCCTAAAGATGACAAGCACCAACTTTCCTAAGATATTGAGCACTAACACAACACCTATCAAATGAAAAATTGTTTGAAATTTTATTGCTCTTGAATCTGATATATAAAATATACAAGAACACTCTTCTCAAAGTTTTCAACTTCACACAAGTCACCAATACCAAGCTAGCTCTTCAACACAAGAAATAACCCCTTCACAAATATTTCACTGATATAAAAATATGCACTCATAAATATATTAAAAATAATCAATAGAATCAGAAAATTATGCTGATTCTAATTACATTTTTCTCTGCTCAATATCATACAAAAATTGGTCACCAAGAGCCACAAAAACCTTCACACAAGGTCACCAAATATCAACACACACACTTGTTTGTCTTCACTTAATTACCCACACAAAGAGCATAAAAACATCTTTTATATATACCATTGTCAATTATGTTTAGATATTTATCCTTATGATATTTTATAAATAATCACTTATGTCTTCAGAGGTTGGCCATGAACCTCTGTAAACACTTTTTAGTTCATATAGTTAGCCCATGTCTCATAGTCCTTATAAACAAAGCATATCTTCACTTTGTAAAACTATGTTTGAATAATAGGATATTTTTAAAACCTAAAAAATCACTAAAGATATTCAATGAGTCCTCATCACTCTCTACCCATCAAGAACACTTGATCTGACCATCTACCCTATAATCAAACTCAATCACTCAAACTGAGTTCCTTTTACTAGCAAAACCATCATAATCAACTATGAGTCAACCATTAACTCAACACCAAGTGACTAAGAAAAATAAAACTTATATTAATAGATGGAATACATCCCCTAAATCAACTCCAAGAGCTTAGAGCCATTCCTACTCATTTATTAGGACTTCAAATTCCACTTCTCACTCTGACTAGTTTTTCTCACTCATGGCACCCTTTTCTTCATATTGACTAGACAACTTTGAGGACCTATAAATTTGGCACAGATAAATTAATATCCATAAAAATTTCCATGAATGTTTTAATCAAGTTATAATCTTCATCACACACCCATTTTTTCCCCTAGTTACTTTCATAAATCTCTCACAATATCAAAAACACTGTTAAGAAGCACCTTTTTATGGGACCCATAAATAGTAAATACTAAAAAAACACATCATAAGAATCATAGAGGATTCCTATGAAACCTTAAAAAATAATTATATACATCCATGACATTCTTAAGCATTAACAAGAAAGATCTTCAACATGAGGTCTTAAGATTAGGAATTTTGCACATAAAAACCTACTTACCTTCTTAGCAATCATTTATAAAGAATATGTCATTAATCCATGAAATAATTATTGGAATAGTTTCTTAGGAAAATTTTAAAATATCTCAAAAATTGTCAGCTCCCCATGTAAAGTCTACATGAGCTGGATAATGTGAAAACTTTCCTATCGAGCTTAAAATACACCATTTGATCACCCTCTGAAGCACACGAAGACTTTTCTTAACTTTATGTATCCTTATCTGACCTAAAACCTCATAAAAATTCTTTAAAAAAATTTATTTACCATCTCCCATGAAAATACAAGCTTAACAAACCTATAAACACCCTTTGACCCTTCACAAGGCTTCACAGGCCCACCTAGGGCAATTAGGTCAAGAGCCAAACAACCTTGTATACCACTTGAAACCAATTTTAATTCATCTAGATAACCTCTTATCTCCCTAAAAATGTCCGAAATTAATATTAAAATCACACTAAGATCCTTACCATGGCACATAATCCAAAGCACTCAAGAACCCTTAGATAATCATGCACGATGAAGCCTACAATGTACCAATTGAACTGTTTACCTCATGAAGGCTAGATGAAGTCAACCATTAAGCATATAAAACATTAGGAACAAGTAAAAAATATTCATACCAATCTCCATTAAACCATACATCATCCATGTAGGACACCCATGCACACCCCTGTAAGCATCACACCATTCTAAGTACACTGGGCCACCATGCTCCATCTCACTATACCTAGTAGACCAATTTTTCATAAAAATTACTTATATAAATCAAATAAAACACATAAAATCAATATCCCCATAATCTCCCCCTTTTTCATTGTTAACAACACTATTTTTCTCTCTCCCCCTTTGCCAAAATGATAAAGTGGACACCCTTCAACACTGGACACCATAGAAATCAAACAAGTAAGCTACATGAAACACATATAATCAAGATAACCTATATTAAAACATTTAAAAGAGTACCTTTATGACTTCAAACAAGTATAAATCTCCCTTGAAATGTACTTACACTTAGAAACTGCTCCAAAGCTACCTAGATCCTTAGATCTGTCATCAATTACATGATATCATAGCTCTCCCTAGGACCCTACTCTAATTTGAAGGCTCCCCCTCAGCCTACACAACCCATTCACACCTATATGACCTCTAATAGTAGATGCCATCACTTCAAAAAGCAACAAGAGAACCAAAGCTCCAAACAAGCTCACTTATCATTACTTTCAAGGTACCACATAGAACACCAAGGGAACTCCAAACATAACATCACACAAATAATGCTTATAATAGAAAAACATGGTCAAATGGAACCAAAAATGCCAACCTTCTTTGGAAATATATCAGAAAATTTCTCAATTTCTCCACTAGTACTACTTAGACCCCTTGTAGCCCTATTTGGCCACTAAAAACCTCATAAATTCTTTCCCTTACCACTTCAAGCCATGAAAATCAATATCTAAAGTCCACCACCATTCCCCCTTAGGTATACCAAAATTGAGCCTCCAACTCATCCTCCTTAGAATAATAACCAATTAGGCCTCCTAGTGAGCTAAAACTTGAATAAAATGAAATATACTCACTTCTAGACCACTATAAAACTTGATTAAACTACCCATTTGGCCCATTCAGCTATTTTTTAGGCTTCTAATCTTCAAATCCAATGCTTGATCACTTTTCTAAACATTCCCAAATTACTAGGCCTTTAAAGCAATAATTGGTCAAAAGTCAACCTCTAGTCAACGAAGACACTTGAGTTGGATATCACACCTAGAGACCATCAAAACTCACTTCCATGCCAAATTTAAAGCCTCCAAACCTTTGGGAACATTAAATTCCTCTAAACCTCCAAACACATGCTCTTGAGAAGAAGAGTTAGAGACCACTCAAAATTATCCACCTAGCACCAAAATATTCAACCTATGAAACCAACTAGAACATGTATTAAACACATGTGAAGACCTTCTTGAGAAAAAAATTATTCATGACACATCTTCATTCTTCAAGTGACCCTTGAAACTAAGCAATTTGTGTATACAGGCTCATTGTTTATAGCAAGCACCTTGACCAAAATGGTATATTCATACCTAAACACCTCGTGGACACCATCAAACCTCCTATCCTACTTTGACATGTCAAACCCAATTTGAACCATCAATTTCCAACCTGATATCCAACATAAATAACCAAAAGAGCACCTTGGGCACCTTCCAGGTAGTCATCACTACCAAAATTGGTCAAATCTAACTTTTGACCATAAAAGTCACATCTGAACTCATCAAGGACTCAGACCACTTGGGAATGACTCATGATTATCTTCCTCATGATCTCATATAAACCACTTATTCCTTTTCCTTCAAATCACCACTAAACCAAGGCATCATAAATTGATCAAAAATGTACTTTAAGACTAGGAGACCTGAACATACCTTTTGAATAAATATTTTTTCTACTTCACCTACAAGAGTCTATTATGAAGCATAGAAAGAGAACTCTAATCCCTAAAGATCATTATAGAATAGTGTGAAGCCTGGAGTTGTCCACATCTTCTCATATTCTTCTTCCTCTATGGTCAACATAGTCCTACTCTTCTTCTTCTTTGACTTGCTTGTGACCATCTTTTCTGACCTTAAAATTTTCTCTTCTTCTTCCAAACATAAATAGGAAATAAATGAAGATGATACCATGTTTTGACTCACATTTTCAGTTGAAAGAACTCTCCAAGATTTATCAATGATTGATCTATGTAGGAAACATCATCTACAACCACATAATGATCAACACTTATCTTAAGGTTGTCTTTTCCTTCCTTCTTCAATATCTCATTATTTTTTAATTATTCATTAAAAACATGAGAAGACAATGAGAATTATTAAATGAAATAAACACTTTCTACCTTAGTAAACACACAACTTTGATCTACAGACATATCAACTATCACTTTCTTTTCTTCCTTTGGCCTATATAAGACTTTGTTCTTTCTTTTTTGAAAACTTGTGAAGTCTGATTGGTATTGTCTTGATTAAGAGTTCCCTTTCACTTACAAAATTTAGAAATATGACCAAATCCTTTATAATTAAAGCATATAATCCTTCTTTGATATTGACAAGATTTAGCCATGTGACCAGTTCTTTGACAATTAAAGCATGCTACAATCTTAGGTGCATTCCTAGGGAGATTAAGTTTACTAGGACATTGATCAGACACATGTCATTCATTTTTGTAGTTGAAACACTATACCTCATTCACAAGATTAGCCAGATTGAATTTCTTAGCCTTCATCTTGAAATCATTAGCCTTATGACCAAACTCATGACACATATGATAGTATCCATTAAAGTTCAAATATTTTATGGCATTAGGTTGGATTACCTTATTGAAGCTAATAAGCTTGGGTATTAATCTTTATAGGTTTGCCCTTTTTATCTTTAATGATTTTCTCCTCTACTTGAGAAACAACTATTGGTTTCTTAGTGAAACCCAAACCTATCCTATCACTTGAATATTTTTGACTTATCAAAAGACTGTCAAGATCATTTGAGCTTTTCTCAAACTTGGCAAATGACTTATCTTTGCTCAAAGCTTTCTCAAATTCATCTCTCAAAATTTTATTTTATGTAATAAACTTTGAACACTTTTCTTCCTTACCTTTTAGGCTTGAGGATATAGACTCTAATTTAGAATTTAAGAACATGATTGATCCTTCATGCTTCTTATTATCTTCAGTTATCTTAGCCTCAAAAACACTAAATTAAAATTCATATTCTTTCAAATTTTCCTTCAAACCTTTACATACCTTTATTTCAATCTTCAAATATTTAAGAGCAATTTTTAGTTCACTCTCATAGTTTAGAATCTCTTCCTCATCTTCTTCATCTGATCCAATCCAATTTCCTTCAATTTGATATGAAAAATCACCTTCATCATCTGATTTGATTGCCATGAAAAGGACTTCATCATCCTCACTTCACTTTCATTATGGCTATCATCAGATTGACTTTCATAGCTTACTTCTAAGTCACTATCATCCATCTTTATGTATAGACTCCTTTTTTCCTTATATAAATTCCTTTTATTATCAAACTTCCTAAATGATCTCTTATTTATATCAAACTTGAAACCTTTCTTACCCTCTGCTTGAACCTAATCATCATATTTCTTATGCGTGTGAGGACATTTGTTTTCAAAATGACCTACTTCACCACAATTGAAGCACTTAAAAGGAAGCTTACCTCTATAATTACCTGATCTAGTCTTCAACTTGCTTGAAAACAAAGAAATTAAATCATCATTAGATATATTATCTAACATAGCATCTTTACCTTGAGGTCCCTTACCTTGTGTATTCTTTTTTTAGACTTATTCTCTACCTTGAAAGTAACATATTTATTAGGATGCTTATCTTCATTTATCCTCATCTCATAAATAATGAGAGATCCATAAATCTCATCCATCTTCATCAGTGTAAGATCATGACATTCCTTAATTGTATATACCTTAGAGTTAAACATATAAGATAGTGATCATAAGACCTTTTGAACAACAACATCCTTTTTGAGATCTTCTCCAAGACCCATGATATTATTGACCACATCATCCACTCTATTCAATAAAGATTACACATAGTCCTTCTCCTTCATTTTGAGACTCTCAAACTATCTTCTAAAAGTTTGTAACTTTTTTAACTTCACCTTTGAGTCTCTTTCATAGATTGTTTTAAACTTAGTCGACCTCTCTTTATTTATTTGATAGTGAATGACCTTTGATAACTCAGTCTCTGATAGACCTCTAGAAATAACATTCATATCCTCTTTATTTCTTTCAAATAGTTTATTATCAATAACACTAGTAGGAGAACTACTAGGAACAACATATCCATCAACAACAATTTTCTAAACATAAAATCTTAGAGCAATGATAAAAATTTTCATCCTTAAACTCAAAAAGGCATAGTTAAAACCATTAAACAATGGAGATTGTTTGGAAGAGAAACCACCTAGCATTCCTTGACTTTCCATTGTAATTTAGAATCACCTTACAAGCTATTAAGCCTAAAAAAAAAGGACCTACTCTGATACCAATTGATAGAGGTATAAACCATTAAGAGTTTGGGGTGAATCAATGGTTTACAATAATTTAATTCAATTCCCAACTCTTCAAGCTACTTAACCAATCATATCAATATACAAGATAGATGAATCAAAGAACAAACATGAATGTAACCATTACACAAAGATTTATGTGGGAAAACCTCATGGGGGAGAAAAACCACTCTCAAGTCTACAAAAAAATGGACTAAAATCTTGTAATATGATCACAAACATGATGCTTTAGTGAAGCACCCACTTCACAAGGAGCACCAACCCCTAAAGATGATAAGCAACAACTTTCCTAAGATGTTGAGCACCAACGCAACACCTATCAAATGAAAAATTATTTAAACTCTGTTAATTCTCAATTTGATAGAGAAAATATATAAGAATAATCTTATCTAAGTCTATAACTCCACATAATTAACCAATACCAAGCTATCTCTTCAACACAAGCAATAACCCCTTCACAAGGAGCACCAACCCCTAAAGATGATAAGTACAAACTTGCCTAAGATATTGAGCACCAACACAACACCTATAAAATGAAAAATTATTTAAACTCTTATTACTTATAAATATGATAGATAAAATATATAATAAAAATCTTATCTAAGTCTGTAACTCCACACCAGTCACCAATACCAAGCTATCTCTTCAACACAAGAAATAACCCCTTCACAAATCTTTCAATAATATACAAATATGCAATAATAAATATAGAAAAAAAAATCAATATAATTATAAAATTGTTATAAGTCTAATGAATTTTTTCTCTACTCAATCTCATACAAATATTGGTCACCAAGAGTCCTAATAACCTTCGCACAAGGTTTCTAAATATCAACACACACACTTTCTTGTCTTAGCTTAATTACCCATACAAAAAGCATAAAAAAACTTTTATATATACCATTATTAATTATGGTCAGATATTTGTCCTTAGGATATTTTATAAATAATAACTTTGGTCTTCTAAGGTCATCCATGAACCTCTGCAACAACGTTTTAGTTGATGTAGTGATCCCATGTCTCATACTCCTTACAAATGAAACATAGCTTCAATTTTTAAGATTATGTTTGACCAATATAAGATTGGTAAAAGCTTAAAAATAACTAAAAAATATTTTCAATGATTCCTCAACACTCTCTAACCATCAAGAACACTTGATCTGGCCATTTACCATGTAATCAAACTCAATCACTCAAACTAAGTTCTGCTTGCTAGAAAAACCCTCATGGTCGACTATGAGTCAACCATTCACTCAACTCTAAGTGAATAATAATAATACCTCTTATATTAATATATGTAAAACATCCCCTACATCACCTAAAAAATCTTAGACCCATCCATACTCATTGATTAGGCCTTCCAATTCCACTTCTCACTCTGATTAGTTTTTCTCACTCATGGCGCCCTTTTCTTCATATCGACTAGACATCTTTGAGGACCTATAAATTTTTTTACAAAGAAATTAATATTCCTAAAAATTTACATTATTTTTTTAATTAATATATAAGCTTCATCAGACACCCATTTTTTCCCCTAGTTGCTTTCAAAAATCTCTCATAATATCAAAAACATTGTTAAGAAACACTTTTCTGTGTGACCCACAAAAAGTAAAGATTGACAAAACACATCCTTATAATCCTATAGGATTCATATACAAATTAAAACATAATTATATACATCCACCACCTTCATAATCATAAAAAATAAAGATCTTCAAATCGGGTCTTAAGACTAGGAATTTTACACATAAAAACTTGCTTACCTTCTTAGCAATCATTCATAAAGAATAGGTCCTAAATCCATGAAATAATTCTTTGAAAAAAATTATTAATAACCTTAAAAAATATATAAAAAATGATAAAATATCCATGTAAATTCTACATGAGCTGAGGAAGATGAAAACATTCCTCTCGAGCTCAAAATTCATCATTCAGGCACCCTCTTAAGTACACGAAGACTTTTCATGACTTTATCTCTCCTTATCTGACCTAAAACCTCATCAAAATGCTTTAAAAATCATTATTTTCCATCTCCCATGAAAATACAAACTTCACCAACATACAAACCTCCTTTTACCCTTCATAAGGCTTCACAAACCCACCTAGGCCAACTAGGTTAAGAGCCAAACAACCTTGCAGATCACTTGTAACCACTTGAAAGTAATCTTCCTAGCCTCTTGGATACCTAAAAATGTATAATATGAATACTAAAATCACACTTACATCATTACCATGGCACATAATCCAAATCACTTAAGAAGTCTTAGGTAATCATGTAAGATCAAGCCTACAAGGTACAAACTAAACTACATACCTCATGAAGACCACATGAAGTCAACCCTTTAGTATAGAACACATCAAGAACAAGTAAAAAATATTCATAATAGGCTCTATTCAACCATAAATCATCCACCTAGGAAACCCATGCACACCCCTACAACCATCACACTACTCTAAGTACATTGGGCCACCATGCTTCATCTCATTGTACCTACTAGACCACTTTGTCATTACACATGCATTATAGCCATCAATGAAAAAACCTAACATAAATATCCTAATAAATAACTCAATCTAGTTTTTAGTCCATCATTTCCCACCTATGCTTCGTAGATCATGGCCTATGAATAGCTTGGATTGGATTGATGGTGTGTCAAACCCTCTTATATAGGTGGTTCAGGAACTTAATTAGACTATGAATCCATAATTTCATATCATTTGTAATAGATTCATATAAAACTAAAATTATGTGATGTAACTAAAATTATGATAAGTGTCATTGGGCCACTCAAGAATAATAGACAGCTCAGGGTCACTTAGGAATGGAAACTAATGTAGATGGAGTAAGGCATCAATCTGGTCTACAAGTGACCGTATAGAAATAATGTGCCATGCACATGCCACCAAATCTAACATATAATCATATGGATTTTATATTTAGTTATAATAATCTATATTTTAGTATCTGAAACTAAAATGAGAATGATATTGCCATGTATAAGGCCCCTAATCTAAGCAAATCGGTATGAATATGTGTTAAACTACCCCAAAACTAGTTATCTATAACTAAACCTATGGAAAATTAGACTATACCTACTTTAATTTTCTATCCAATATATAATTTCCTAAAATTGACGTTATTAGATAATAGCGTTGGTGGTGTTAGTGTCCTATTTTGGGTGCTAATGTCCAACTATACTAATTTTTATGAAACTAAAACTGGTCTCTATCTTTATTTCCCACTAGGTTTCCCTGAAACTAATTTTTGTATTATATACCTATATGCTAAAAAATATACTATGATTTTATTTAGATAGTTTTATCTCTATGATAAACCTCTATGAATGCCACTCCTTTGAGGGGATTTGTTTATTATGTGAAAGAATTGACCTCAAACTAAAAATCTTTGTTAGATGTGTGTTAGTTGGAGAATATATGATATATGCATAATATAGTCATATAAAATATCTAAATTGGTAGTTTGAGTGTGGATTGTGACACCCCATCCATAGGTATTTTTTACTTGCCCTTGCAACCTTTCTAGACATATTTTTGCTCATTACCAGTCATCTAGAACCTTCTAAATAATCATTCCACCTCAACTAGGCAATATTCCCCATGCCAATCATGTTCCCCTAGGTCTCGAGCCTATAGGAAAAGAGCACCAAAATCAGACTACAACACCAAAAACCAAAGTGTCCACTTTATGACTATCCTATTCATTTACAATTTGATCCCTAATGGTCATTTTCATTCAGTCCTTATCATTATTTAGGTCAGCCTAACATGAATACATCTGACCCATAACCAATTATTCCCTATAAAATCCCACTCAAATCTCATTTAAAAGGGAGGTGAAAAAACTTACAAATCAATCAAGAATACAAATAAATAACTAAGGTAAACTTCCCTGTTCATTTCACACAGTCACCCAACATAGCTGCAAACCTACTCAAATCCTCGTATCGGACCCTAACCACCTCAAACACTATCAATTTGGCATTTGCATCCACATCACACTATTACACAAATAAAATTAGGTGGGAGAAATACATTTAGCTTGATCCCTCTTTAGAGTATTATTATTTAAGTAGTGTGCCCATATATGGGGTGTGGATTGCACATTTAGTACATCTTACACACTAACCCCCCTTTGTCAAGTGACTCAAATATTATTTTATCAAACATGATGGAGGGTTTGGGTTTGAATAAAAAATCATATTCATAATTTCATCAATAACCAACACTCAATTTTTCATAGGCATGCCCATACAAACATAAAACAACTACCCAAAAAGTTTTAGGTTTGTGTGATCAGTTTGAACAATGGTAGAAACAGATAACAACATCAGATACTAAAGTGTCCACTTATTGGTGCTCTTATCCTTTCAACCAATGAAATACATATTTAGGTTTACAATACCTTCCCATTCTTTCATAACCATTTTCAACCTTTGTATTAGTTATCTCAGTGTATTTTCCATCTAAGTTATATTTCTTCTTAATTATTAATATTTTTAGAAAGGTGAAAAAGACAAACAATTACTTAAATCAGGATTATATTTATTTCTATATTCTATACTAATTTATTAATCCACACCCTTAACTAAAATAATAATAAAAATCTATTATTCCCAAATAATATAAATTATTTGGTGAACCCAATTTACTTCAAACAAAATCTCAAACCCTAGGTACCCCTAGGGTTTTCCTTCACAATTGTGTGCAAAAATTCAATTTCAAAATTCTGATTTTTGTATAAATTTTTGTACATTAGTTTTATTAAAATCTATTTTAGAATTCAAATTATTTCAATAATTTCAAAATTCTAAAACTTCAACCCAAAACTCTAGATTTCTAAACTAGGTCCGCAAACCCCAATCCTTCCTCCCTTACAATTTTTAGATAATAATTTTTTAATTTTTGCAAATTTTTTGGAGTGTCAAAAATATTTTCAAAATCCCTATGTTATTATTCATTCTTGATTTTATTTTCTTAATATAAATTTTACATACTCTCTTTGGTGAAATCAATAAAATGGACACTAAGGCACTTCTTCCCTCTCATCCTATAGATAAATTTCTAAATTTTTCTCATAATTATGATAATAAATGGACAAATTTGCAAAATTGCACATTAGCCAAAAATGAGGAAAATTATTTTATTTATAATGAAGATAATTAATATTATTTTAATGAGGAATATGATGATGCATATGAAAGTGATAGTGAATAAAATTTAGATGCATCTTCTTCTCTCAAGCCTATCTCTTTTCTTCCCTCTTCCAAAAAAAATAATTTTCATAAATGGAAAAATTACTTTTCACCTCATTCTCCTAAGCATAAAACATAAAATGTAAAAATTAGTCATGTAATTCCAAGTAAACCTCTCATTGGTGATGATTTTCTTGTATTTAAACCTAGTTTCTCCCTCTCTTTTTCTACTTATATGTCTAAATTACAATAATATAAATGAAATAGAATCAAAATTTCAATGCATAGTTCAAATGATCAATCTTATGTTATTAACTCTACTTTTTAATCTCAAACAATGATAAGATAATGTCTAAATGATAACTCTCTTACTCTTACTTCTCATATTAAAAATGAAAATAATGCATGCACTCGATTCAAAGATAATGTATCTTCACATAATATTCCAATTTCACATGATAATTTATTGAATATTTGAAAAGAATTAAGTGCATTTGTAAGACCAAAGGGAATTAACAAAAACTCATAATGGCCCTCATGTGTTCTAAAAGCAGTTTTATGAACATCTTCATCCTTGATTCTAATTTGATGGTACCCCGATTGAAGATCTAATTTTGTGAAATAATTAGCACCATGTAATTCATCAAGTAAATCATCAATTACTGGAATAGGAAACTTATCTTTGATGGTGTACTTGTTGAGTTCCCTATAATCAGGGCACATCCTCCATGTGTCATCCTTCTTCTGCACCATGACCACTGGTGATGAATATGCACTTTGGCTATGCTTGATGATCCCTGCCTCCAGCATCTCATGGACCATCTTTTCAATTTCACTCTTTTGTGCATATGGATATCTATATGGTCTAATATTTCGTGGTTGACTACCTGGAATTAGTTGAATGGCATGATCATGTTCTCTTTTCTCTTACCCCTCTCCCTAGTGATAATGGAAGTGATAATGAGTATGATAGTGAACATGGAAATGAATATGACAATGAGAGTGAATATGAAAGTGATACTTCTACTTCTCTTCTTTCAAATGAACAAAATTTTGATTATGATTATGTATGGAGTAATGATGACTATTATGCACATAGTGAAGAAGAAAATGCATCTCATGCTTATAACTCTTCTCTCACTCCTCTCGAACATAATTCATTAAAAATTGTTGCTTATACTTACATGGATGATTCTATTTCAAATGATGCACATGATAATAATATCACATCTTGTATTTAATTAAAATGTGATTCACTAAATACTAAAAATACCAATGAACCTCCCAAGCCACCCCTTACTACAATAACACCTATTCATAACTCTCCACCCAAAGAGAATGGTAGCCCACATCCCTCTACTAAGGTCAAAATTACTATTCCTCTAAAGTTTCAAGTGAGCACACTCCCTCTCTATTATCCAATTACTAAATGTTGCATTCCCATGGTTAAAATAAATGATCTAATTCAACATTTAAATGAACCACATAAAGATAATAGTATACTTTCTAAAGAGATTATTTATTTGATTCATGTAGTTGGTGAATTACAACACTGAGTACATCTCTTTAGTTTGTAAAATAAGGCTTATAAATCTTGGATGGATGCCAATGACTTGCACGGTAACCCTCTTTTGAAGACCTTTGGCAAAGCTTCATTGCTGAAGCACTTCTAGATACCATCATTGCATCAATTTGATGAAATTGGAAATCCATTCATATATCTTCAAGACTTTCATAAGGCTTTGCCATCCCATGTGAGTCCTTTGATTCTACTTAAGTTGTTACAGTAGACATTAGCAGCTAATGAATAGAATTGGTTCTTTCATCTACTCCTTGTTGGTTTCTTGAATGCATATGATAAGTTAGAGGCATTTATTAGATATTACATTAAAGACATGAACCCTCATGTTACATATGAGAATCTATTTGCATTGCATTAGAATCCATCAGAGCCAGTTAGTATTATATCTTATGATTAAAGACTTACATGTTATGCTTGATCTATAAACAATTATATTTAGAGGTATAACATATATTTATTAAGGGGCTTCACCAACCCCTCTTATAGAATATATTATATTAGATAGAGTCATCTTTTAAGCACTTCTGTTATACAATTTTAGCCTTGGAGAACAAATTGGGATTGATTGATTTAGATTCAGTTGATTAGATTACTCTAGATTTCACATCATTACCTTTATCTATAGCTCCTAAAACACAACATCCACCATGTCATAAATAAGATAGGAGACCATAGCCAAAAAAATAACTAGTTAAAAATAAAGAGCCAATTTTTAGAGCACCACCTACAGTATGTACTATAGAGAATAGTAGAAGGGCACTACTATAGTTTGATTTAGAATGGGATAGCCCATATGTCATATTATCAGCACTACTAGGGAAAATTTTAATCACATTGCCTTCTACTCATCGTCTAGATCCATATATCTTACATAGACAACCACATCACCCCTTTTGTAACTATCATCATATATGTGTACATAAAGAAAATGATTGTTACAAAATCAGGGAATGTATTAATAGATGTGTTGATAATGACATCATATCATTCACATCAAGAGCACTAAGATCTCCTCCATCATGGATCCATATACCTCATTTATCCATGAATGATTCATCCAAGGACATTCTTTCATAGGAATCATCAGTTTCTCTTTGTGAGAGTAATGTGGTTTCTAGGATAGATCCTCATAGGAGATCTCCTATCCCACCTACTTAGAGGGTTTGGAGACCAGTACAATGGGAATAACCTATATATAGCAATATAGTCTATGGAGTACATAGTGTAGTTCTATATACATATCCAACATAGTCACATGTATTACAATAGATTTTTCAAGGTCCTATCTCATGTAGTAACTTACTACGGTTAATATTAGATGAACCCACATCATAGAGTACTTCTCTAGATAGATATTAACTATAGCCAAGTTTCTAGGGACCTATTTCACATAGCAACCCATTATGATTAAGATTAGATGAACCCACATCACATGGTACTTCTCTAGATAGATATTCACTACAAATATATTTTTAGGGACCTATTTCATGTAAAAACCCACTATGATTGAAATTAGATGAGCCCCCATTAGAGGTTACAATTCTATCTTGATCCATTGCTTAGTCACTATCATCCCCATAGAGTTTTATTTCATGTAGCAATCCACTACGACTATGGAAAGATGAGACTTCTTTACATCACATAGTTTCAATTTCAAATCCATTGAGTTTTTACCTTATAGATTTTCCATGTATAGATACAATTAGTGCACCATAGACAAAATCAAATATAGGGCATGTTACTACACAACATGATAATAATGGCCACTTGTTCAGTTGGCCATCAGGGTTTAGATAATGATATAAAAACTATGGGGATGATATACATAAAGTGATATATTACATCCCCTCCCACTAACAACTAAAATTCTTAGTTATAAATAACCATCTCTACATCAACGATAGTTTTAGGACTCTAGATAGCTTTTAGCTACAATATTCACACCCAAGGTAGTATCATTGAGGTCTCATACGTCTACACATAAAGACCATTTTTAGAGAGATTATTATACTACCAGATGAGTCCCTAAGAGCCCTAAAATTTCATCCACTTCTTAGAGTTATAGGGGGACCCCATATCCCATTTCCACTATAGAGATTTTAGAGCACTTAAAACATACACAACTTTTAGATTCATAGTCTCATCCCTTCCATCGTACTTCATGATCATGTATAATCCCTCTCCTCAATATAGGACACTGTGATAGGGAGTCTCTTATGAGACTCATCAGTTAATATTATTTATTCTCAATCTTTCTTAAACATAGTTTCTTAGCTTACTTGTACATAGTATCTTTCTACTTACTTGTACATAGTTTCTTTCTATTTACTTATACAAAGTTTCTTTTTTGCTTTCTTGTACATAGTTTCCTTATGATTAATTATACATAGAAATATTTAAAAATACCAAAAAAAATAAAACATTTCAAAATACCAAAAACAATACAATATTTCAAAATACCAAAAAAAATAAAACATTTCAAAATACCAAAAACAATACAATATTTCAAAATACCAAAAAAAAATAACATGTCAAAATATAAAAACATTCAAATAACTCGAAACACAAAAAACTTTTCAATTATATGCATTATCTATGCTTTACATTTATGCTACCATACTAGACTTACATTTTATTATTCTATGCTATTGTTTGTTGATTTATCTATATTACCATGCTTTACTTGATCTTATTTGAGTGTGTGCAGTGACAACCAGATCTTTGACTAATTCACTCTACCCATTGAAGAAGCATCCTACTTTTACATACAAGACATACATCAACATATTTACCCATCAGGGGCATTTTCTATATGACTATACCATCCAAGTTATTCCATTATTACACCACACACTCTATTTATCATGTTTATGTACATTACTTACTATCTTACATATATTATTCTATCGACACTCATTAGTATATAGCACTTGTGTATTTCTTATCATCTACCTAATCTTGTACTACATGTTTTGAATAATTTCACTTCTTGATTTGATCAGTTAGATGTGATAGTATTTCTAGCATTTACATGCCTTCCTTTTTTGATTTGAGTAGATAGATGTGATTCCATTTCTCATTTCCTATTTTGTTACTTGTGTGTGCCTTAGGACATTTGCCAATGTCATTTTCTTGTACTATTGTATGTGCTTATGGCACTTATGCCAATCTTGATTATTTTCAATTTTATGTAAATGTCAGCATTTGAATATGACTTATATGCTTGATTTTACTATTTTGAGTGACATGTGCCCATGTCCCTTGTATTCTTGGCCCCATGGCCTCTTTTGTATGTTTCTTGCTTCTTAGCTTACATGCTTATTTTCTTATTTGATTCTCAATTATTTGTAATGCCATGATCCACATCATCCATTATATTGCCTTCTTGGATGCCATGATGTACATCATGCTTCATCCCTCCTTGACAACTAACCTAATTTCTAGTTTTAGTTCAATATACTACACATGTTATTACATTGTTACATCTATCTAGGCATACCCTTGTTGATATAACAATCTCCAATACAAACTATGTTATATCCTGAGAAATATTTTGGATTTCATTTCTATATCATGTATTTTATATCATTATACACTTGAAAGGATATTTATTTTGATGGAATCCATTATAGGGTCTTCATTCCTACCCTCAGAAGAGGGGGAAATAAACATGGGTTTTTGTCATAGAAATAAGAGCCCTATACTAATCAAAAAGTAGTTTTCAAAACAATCATAATAGCAATTATAATTTAAAACACATATAATAGACCAAAAAATAGTAATGAATATAAAATAGTCATAAAAATAGTAAAGGACAAGAGTACCCGATTCAAACTATAGTTCCCTACAATAAATTATCCACTTTTCAGTGCTCCTATCCAAACAACCAAAAATCTAAAATCTTCAAAAATAGATAGAAAGGCAAGGTCAATTATAATTTTTTTTATCTATTGTATAATTCATATTGGGTATTTTTATTACAATTTTACTTATATTATCTAGATATAGGTGGCATCATGTGTGGCATGATGGCTCTTGCTTCTAGTTTTAGATTGGGTAGTTGGTACAACTTCTAGATTAGAATCCATGTTACAAACACCAATGATTGGGGTAAATGTGTGTGGTACATTTGCCTTCTTTTATTTCTAATTCAATATATTACCCAAGTATTCTCAGTAGTTGTGTGCCTTGTTCCATCTATAGGTGGTTGGAATAATTTCAAAGTGGCTTTCATATAAGCCTAGTTGTTAGTTTCAGAGTGGATTTCATACAAGCCTAATCTCCACCTTTCAGAGTGGCCATGATTGGCGTAGTTATTAATACACATTCAACTATCCATACCAAATTATCATATTATAGAGTATTCATGGGCTTCATGAGCCATATCATATGACACACATTCATATCAGTATTAGTTCATAGTTCATACTTAGTGGGAAATGATGGATCCAGAGGACTAGCTAGCCTTTGTATTCTTGAGCCACCTACTTAGAGATATTGGACACATATTCCAAACATCAATTAACACATATATAATCACATAGATTCACTAAATAGTGGGAAATGATGAAACTAAAGGGCCAACCTTTGTATTCTTGAGCCACCCTCATGGAATTGTGCACTCAACTCAATTAATGATATTACTATTGGTGTAACAAATACCAAACATCACTTATCATCATTCAACATCACAACAAGTTTTGTATTGGTTTGTGTACCTAGTGAGGTGTACTAGTTCATTTTATTTTTCTCTATCTTTTACCCAACCTTTGTATGTTCTTATTTTAGACATATCATGCCTATTAAGAACTGATCTACTCCTTGTTTTATCTTTTAGATTTACACTTCATGTTGTGATCTCTATACACACACTCAACATCAAACATCTTCATGGGATTAACCCTTGTAGGTAAGTTTAGGTACATTTTATATCTTTCCTTTCCCCTAGTATTTTGCTTTACTGCATCACTAGAATAAAGGTTGGGGGGGGAGTAAATGTAGTCATATAAAATGTCCAAATTGGTAGTTTGAATGTGGATTGTGACACCCCATCCATATTTCCTTTTTTCATGCTCTTATGACCCTTCTAGACATCTTTTTTCTCATTACTAGCCATCTGAAACCTTCTAAATGGTCATTTAACCTCAGACAAGTAGTATTCCTTATGCCAATCCTATTTCTCTAGGACTCGAGCCTATAAGATAGGAGAACTATAATTAGACTACAGTGTTAGACACTAAAGTATCCACTTTTAAGTGGTCCCATCCATTTTTACTTTGAGCCCCAACAATCATTTTCATCTAGTCCTTATACTTAATTAGGCTGGTCTAGCATGAATACATCTGACTAATGACCAATTATTGCCTATAAAATCCTACTCAAAGCTCATTTTTAAGGGAGGTGATAAAATTCATAAATTAATAAAAAATACAAATAAATGACAGTGCAAACTTCCCTATTCTTTATACATAGTCAGCTAACATAGCTGTAAACCTACTCAAATCTTCATACCGGGCCCTAGCCACCTCAAACACTATAAATCTAGCATTTTCATCCACATCACACTATTAAAAAAATCACATTAGGTGGGATAACTACATATGGATTGATCCCTTTTTAGAGTATTGGTATATAGGTAGCATGCCCACACAAAGGGTATGGATTGCATGTTAAGTACATCTTACACACTAACCCCCTTCTCAAGTGGTTCAAATATTGATTTATTAATCATGATGGAGGGTTAGGGTTTGAAGATAAAATCATTTACAAAATGAGTTCCATTGACAACCAACACTTTATTTTTCATAATAATGCTAAGAAAGTCACAACACAACCACCCAAAAAGTTTTAGGTTTCTATGATCAGTTTGGACAATAGTGGTAGGAATTGACAATAACATCAGACATCAAAGCATCCGTTTTTTAGTTGTCCTATCATTTCACCCAATGAAATATAGATTCAAGTTTACAACACTTTCCCAGTCCTACATAGCCATTTTCAACCTCTATATCAACCATCTTCATCTATTTTCTAGCTAAGTTATATTTCTTCTTATTTATTGCTATTTTTAGAAAGGTAAAAAAGTCAAACAATTGCGTAAAATAGGACTGTATCTATTGCTATATTTTATACTGATTTATTAATCCAAACCCTTAACTAAAATTGAATAAAACTCCATTATTCCTAAATAAGTTAGATCACATAATTAAACCAATATAATTGGCATATATAACATCAAAATGTAAGATAGTCTAAGCATAAGTTTGTAATGTATGATGCATGTTAGATCTATCTTTCATAAGGCTACCAAGATAGATATAACAATTTATATTAATAATAAATATGAGTAATAATCCAACTAACTTCCTAGGGGATGGGGCATGATGTCCATCATGACACCCAATTAGGAATGTGAGATGCATGAGGTCCCTCATAGTATACAAAAATGGACAGTGTAATAAGAAATATATAAGTGTCATGGATATGATGAATACATGAAATCATCCATACAAAAGATATGAGACACAAATAGTAGGCCAAGGGGCCATAATATAAGGAACATGGGCATGTGTCACTAAATCTAAAAAAGCAAGACATACAAGGAAATGTTTAAATGTCCACATATGCATAGAGCAATCAAGTTGGCCTAGATACACATGGAAGGATTTTTTCAAATTTATGCATACATAATTAGGAAGGAACACACAAGGACATACTCACATGCCCAAAAATACATACAATGAAAAATAAGGAACAATAGCATATTCAAATACTCTAAAATATATGTAGAAACATGAAGACACAATCAATTATAATATAGTAAGACTATAAATTAAATTATGCATGAACATGTGGTACGAATCTATATAAGATAAAAGATGTACATAAATAAAATCTAAAATAGTAGTAGTCAGTAATGAATTAGAGTAGTTCAGGATGATTAATATTAAAAGGGATGAGCATGGTAAAAATATGCAATAAATACAACCACTAATTTGTAACAAAATTTACTTAGTTTGACCTTTCTAAAAATAATGATAAATGATTTAAACATTTAATTAGATAGAAATTAACTAAGATGGGAGATATGGAGGGTAAAAACTAAGACATGATTGATCTGAGTGTTGTAAATAGGATCCAGGTGTCGAAATCCTTCTTGGATAGTAGTACCCTAACTATATAGTAGTTCTAATAGTGCTAGTGTCCTACTTTTGTTGATAGTATCCTCTATTTAGAACTATTTTGAGATTTTGGGTGCACTTGTGTTTGAGTCTGCCAAACTTGGTCCTATGTGCCTGATTTTTAATTCCTTATTGATGACCTATTTTTACTGATTTTACATGCAAACCCTAGACTTGTAAGTTGTTAGGGCATCTAATTGGCAGAAATATTAAAGTATGATTATTAGTGGGGTAGGTTAGACATCCTTAAAACCCCATTAGGATGATATTTTACTACATACCAATACTCTAAGGAGGGATCCAACCTATTTTATTTCTCCCCACCTAAGTTTTGGTGCAAGTACAAGTGAAACTAGTATGAATTCTAGTTTGAGTTATTTTGAGTGGATATTGAGACTGGAAATATAAATATTTTGAACTTGGGTTGGATATAGATGAGTATATTAAAAATTAGGGTATAATAAGGTTTGATAACTTTGATTGTGCATAACGTTTTTTGATTTAATTTTTGTTATTTGCATCTCATTTCCATCTCATGGATAATGGGCTAAAAGTCATGTATATATATTATTCTAGTGCTTGTGTAGGTCTTAAAATAAGTATATGATAACCAAAGGTGGTTTTTTATTTAAAAATATGTCTATTGGTGGATAAATGTAGGAAAATGACATTATCACCCAAATTAGGACACTAGCACCATTGGTACTACTGTTCAAATTATGGTGCTAGTGTCTAGGTGGTAAAACTTGAGGCACTAGTGGCCAAGATGCTAAAGTAATGGTTTGGTAATTCTTTAGGAATTTTTATGGATGAGGGTGGCCTACATAAAGGTTAAATGAGTGTCCAAATATGCCCTAAGAAAATTTTGGGGATAAGATGTGGATGGGTGGTCTCAAGTAACACTCTTAGCACTCAAGTGTCATTTTTAGATGTTTACAGTGACATATATTATACACATTTATAGAGTAGAGGTTAAAATTTTAAATATAATTTATCTTGATACTCATTAGTGGTGCATATTTCATTGAAGTTCATAAAAAATTACAAATACATATTCAAAAAAATTACCAAGAACCAACAATTTTACAAGGAAACGTTGTTTTGAGCCTTTTCTTGTCTATAATAGTTGGCTCTTTGATTAACTTAGTTGAGGTTCAGTGGATTTTATGACCTTGTCACTACTCCAATTTTTTAGGTTCAGTTGGTTATACCACTAAACTTAGATTTATTATACATTCACTTGAGTTATGTAATTGAGATTTAATTATCTCAATGGTCATGTCATAACTCACCCTTGCACCATATTGGGGGCATATACTAGATAAGGATGTAGACACTACCATTGGTAGTAGTGATCCTCTATGACCGGTTGTGTACATAAGGTTAGAAAATAATTACATATCTAAAACTAACAATGAATAATGTTTATCAGGTTTTAAAATTTTTATGTAGTAAAAAAGACATGGGTCATCAAAATGATATGGCTAAGACTAATATATAATAATTTAGGCACAATGAGATGGCTAATGTGAGTGTTTAAGAAATATGGAGGTCTAGAACTAAAGGGAAAAAGTAATATTAATATATGTCAAATATACAAGACTGAGATGCTATGAATATTCAATTTTATTATATACTTCCTCCCTCCCATGTAATATAGTAATGCATAAGGATGAAATTACTAGGTTAAAGGAAAGAAATGTGTACTTGGGTATGTATAATAAAACTTACCTTTTATTAATTCCACTTTAAATTCTTTGATGTTTTACGACCTATAATCAAGAGCATGTTACAATAGAATCACTGCATATGATATGAAATTTTAAATAAATGAAATATTTCAAAATAAAGAGAGAAAGGAAGGAGTACACTTGTGTGTCAATGCAACTATGTTCCCTCTTGATGCTTTAACTTGGTAAATATGTTTCCTTATAAATAATTTGAGATGGAAAAGATTTATACCTAAACCTTGGATATTTGAAGAGGAATATTGGAAGGTATTATTCCTCCAATATGATGAATGTATGAGTTTTGACTTTACCATTGATCCTTATATCTCAATCACATAACTCAAGTGTGATTAGATATAATCAAGTGAGGGTAAGTGAATTAATCAAATCATCCTATTAATATATTAATATTTTTTATTTAATCATACTAATATATAAAAATGGTGAGGTTGAATTATTTAATCACTTCCATGTATAAGGTGGACCAACTATTACAAAAAAAGGATCAATAACAATGTATCTTGGTGTAATTAGTGTGTCCTATTGATTTGTATAATTGGTACATTTTAAATTTTTTGGTGTAATAGTGTAGTCATATAAAATGTTAAATTTGGTAGATTGAGTGTGGTTGGTGACCCCTAATCCATATATCCCTCTTAAAAACTCTCATGAGCCTTTTAGGCACCTTTTCATTGATTCATAGTCATCCATAAGCTTTCAAGAACTCAGTCCAGCTTAGTCATAACCCATTTTCCATGCTTACTCCATCCCCTTAGGTCATGAGCCTATGGAATAGCAGAAATAGGGGTGGACTATAGTGTTGGACCATAGGGTGTCCCTTTTCCAACACTCCTATCCTCTTTTTCCCTGATTCCTCTTATTCATTGTGCCAACCTAGTGCAATTGTATTTAACCCTTGACCAATAGATCTGTATAACAATCCATTCAAAGTTAATTTAGAAGTGTTGGAAATTATTTTCAAAATAAAGTAGCAATACAAGTAATACTACTAAGGCAATCTTCCCTATTCTCTATATACAGCCATCCAACTCAATTCTCAACTTATTAAAGCCCTTACACCAATCCCTAATCACCTCAAACACACCCAATTTTAGAATTTATTGCATTATCATATTACAATTGTACCAAGCACTTTCAAAGGGAGAACTACATATGAATTGATCCCTCTTCGAAGTATTGGTATGCAGGCAACATGCCTATACATGAGGTGTGAAACACATTTAGTGCATCTTACATGCATTAACCACCACTCTTTTCTCCAATTCCTATTCAAGATTATTAAATACCTAGGATTGAAGATAAATAAGATGTACAAGGAGCTCTATTGATAATCAAGCTTCTCAATTTCATATGTAGGGTCATACAAGAGTGGCAAACATAACCTAGAAAGTTTACAACTTTATGACTAGTTTGGACAACAATGATAGGAACAAGACTATAGTGTTGGACCCATAAGTGTCTTGTTTTCAATGCTCCTATCCTTTCACTGAATTAAATACAGATCTAGGTTCTTGTCATTATCCTAGTTTTGTATAGTTAATATCAGCCTCTATCTTAGTTAGATCAACATAGTTCTAAGCTAAGTCATATTTTCCTTTATTCATTTTCTATATTTAGAAAGGTTAAATAACAATCAAAATTAACAAATTAGTAGGTTAATTATGGCATAATTATTGACTAGTTTACTTTGCTTAGACTTTTAACTACAAAGGAATAATACACCAATATTCCCAAAAAGTTTAAATCATTTGGTGAATCTGACTCACTTCATTTTCACAAAAAAACCTTAGGGTAATTTTTCCTACTAATTTTTAATATAGATTTATAAATTTTTAATAGCACATTTAAATAAAAAAATCCATCCAAATTTCAAAATTGAATAATAATTTTCAAAAATCATTATTTTTCAAAACCCTAGTTACATATACTAGGTCCTATTTAATCACAAATTTTCCAATAAAATTTTGATTTTTTTACTTGCATACTTAAATCAAAAATTCATTTTAAATTTTAAAATTTTGTTGTAAATTTTAAAATAATTTTCTTTCAAACCCTAGTTGCCCATACTAGGTCCTAGTATTTTCCTAATATTTTTCCCATAAATTTCTACACTTTTACTTGCATATTAAAATTATAAATTTGCATTAAATTTTAAAATTTAATAGTAATTTTAAAAGTTTTATTTTCTCAAAACACTAGTTTTGCATACAAGGTCCTATTCAATCAAGAATTTTCTAAATTTTTAGTTGCATACTTCAATCAGAAAGTCACATTAATTTTCAAAATTCCATAGTGTTTTTCAAAACTATCATTATCAAAACCCTAGTTGTATATACTAGCTCCTATTTTCTTCCTGAGGTATCACCTTACATCTAAAAATCAGATTGAAAAAATAGTTCTCACATATTTCCAAATTTTTTTGACCTTTTGTACAAATAATAAGGAGACCATACTTGGTCCTATCATGTACATGAATGATGAAGTTTACCATATGTCAGTACAAAGATTCATTCTCTGAATTTAATGCTTAATTTTCATAATAAGGGATGATATTACAAAATTCATTACTAAAAATGTACACAATTTCAATATTCCTTTTTCATATTCTCTCTCACTTATGTGGAAAAAATTTCAAGTTTATCATGCTAAACAAGTTAGAAATGTTATGATTCATGTCAAAATTTTCTATACATTCAAGCACAATTTCATGTTCTCTATCCTTTGCTTTCTATCTCTCATGCAAAATAATTTCCAACTCTATTTTTCTAAACATGTTATAAATATTACATTACAAGTCAAATCTTTTTATGCATTAATGCACAATTCCATCCTCTACCCTTTCCTTTATATCTCTCATATGGAAAAAATTTCAAGTTTATCTTGCTACACATAACAGACATATCATAACACATGTAAAAGATATTTATGCATTAGTGCACAATTTTATGTTCTCTATCCCTTTTTTGCTATCATGTTATTTATCTCTCATGTAAATTTTAAATAGGGTTTGCACTTGTAAGAATCTAAGAAATCAAATCACCAGTATGAGTAAGTAAATTTCAGATCTACAAACATAAAAATAGATATTACATGAAAAGATCACAACATTCAAAAATCATGTTATAATACAAAAGCCTCCAAGACCCTAGTTTCAATTATATATATGTACTTTCACTGAGTCAATTTATTGAAAGAAATATTACATATGAAAATAATAAATCACAATAAGGTAACTCTACAACTAGTGAATAAAAAATTATTTAAGGATCAAATAAGAGTTCATGTGAGGTACTAAGGGAAATGATTAAATCTAAATTGATCAAACTACCTCCTCTACATCTAGTGAGAATAGCTATATATTATTGTGCATATCATAGAATACATGTGCATCACATATATTCATGTTTGGCATTGAAAACACATATATAATAGATAGTTGATAATGAGGACCCTATAGAAGGTAAATTAGTCAATTGCTCCACAATGACATAGGATCACATTCACATAGGGTCAATTTTAGAAACAGTACAAACATGTTTACCAAATCATAACTTAGAACAATAAAATGATCAAAAAGCAAAATCAGAGCTAGAAATAGTACCACAAGCATAGGTAAAGCATGAGAAAAATGCATATATACCTCTCCAAAATAAGGCTCCACTATCAAAGAAGTATGGGTTTGGTCAAAAATATCTACAACAATTTGATTATAAGGGTCAAGGGTTGGGAAAGCATGCTCAAGGCATCACTACTCCTATTCAAGCAATTGATAATGTTTATCACCAAGGTTTGGTATTTATTGACTTTCCTAAGGCAAATCATTCACAAACATAATTTATCAAAAGAAAATATCTAGATACAACAAAATTCAACACTAGCATTCCATTCAGTCAAAATAAAGATGATAATGATGAGTAGAAAAATATAGACTATTATGATTTCCAAGATACTGACAATTTAGAGTCATATTCACAGTCATTCCCTCATGCTTCACAATCACACATGATTATTTTATTTAATACAAGACACCATGATAGGGAGTCTCTCATGAGACTCATCAGTTAGTATCATCTCTTCTCAACCTTATACATAGCTTATTTTTTATTTCTTGTACATAGTAGCCTTTTGATTGATTATACATAGCTTCTTTTCAACTATTTGTATATAGTTTAAAATATTAAAATATAAAAACAATACAACATATCAAAAATCCAAAAATGTTCAAATATCTCAAAATAAAAAAACATTCAAATTTTCAAAAACTTTTTAATTGTATGTATCATCCATGCTTTACATTTCTATTACCATGATAGACTTACCTTTTGTTGTTTTATGCTATTGTTTGTTAATTTATCTACATTACCATGCTTTACTTGATCTTATTTGAGTGTGTACAGTGACCTCTAGATCTTTGATTACTTCACTATACCCATTGAGGGGGCATCCTACTTATACATTCGAAACACATATCGATATATCTACCCACAAAGGGAATCTTTTACATGACTACGCCATCTAGGTTATGTCATTCCTACACCACATACTCTAGTTATCATGTTGATTTACATGAATAACTAGCTTACATAGTTTATTCTATCAACATTCACTAGTATATAACACTTGTGTATTTCTTAGCATATACTTAGTCTTGTACTACATGTTTTGCATACTTTCACCTCTTGTTTTGATTAGTTACATGTGATGTTTATTTCCACTTTTTACATTCTTTCCCTTCTTGTTTTACACAGCTAGATGTGATTACATTTATTAGTTCCTATTTGTCTCTTGTATGTTCCTTAGGATAGTTTCCAATGTCCTTTGCTTCTATGTCTTGTGTGTGCCTTAGGACATTTATCAATGTCCTTTTCTTGTACTCTTCTATGTGATTGTGGCTTTCATGCCAACATTGCTTATTTCTAATTTTATGTGTATGTGGTATTTGAACATGCCTTATATGATTGATTTATAGCTTGAGTGACATGTTCCCATGTCCCTTATTTTCTTGGCCCCTTGGCCACTCTTTTATGCTTCTTACTTCTTGTCTTGTGTGCTCGTTATTTTTTTTCTCATTGTTTGTCATGCCATGATCCACATCATGCATTATCTTGATTTCTTGGATGCCATGATGGATATTATTCTCCATCCCTCCTTGACAACTAAAAACTAAAAAATAACATAGTCAATTCTATTTTAGTACATTGCACATGCTTTTACATTCTTATATCTATCTAGGCATATCCCTGTTGATCTAACAATCTCCAATATAAATCATGTTATATCTTGAGATATCTTGTCTATTATCATTGTTATATCATGTATCTTTACAATATAACACAATTTTAGGTATCTTCCTTCTGATGGAAATCATTTTAGGGTATTCATTTCTACCCTTAGAAGAGGGGGAAATAAATAGGGTTTTTGTCATAGAGATCAGAGCTTGTACTAGTCAAAAAAAGCAATTTTTAGAACACTTAAAACAATCAAAGGTCAAACTAGGCATAATAGACTAAACAAATATTAATGATTACATAATAGTCACTTGTTTGATCAAAGGATAACAATTCTAAATATGGATAAAAATCACAAACAGTAGGGTGTCCTATTTTTTATGCTCCTATCCAAACATTAGAAAAACTAGATTTTTCAAAAGTAGGCAAAAAAGTAGGTTCAACTATAGTTTTACACATTCAAACCAGTTTAGATTAAATAATTATAATATAATTTTATTAATGAATATAGATATAGGGGACATTATGTGAGACATGATGGCTCTCACTTTTATTTTTAGATATGGTAGTCGGTATAACTTTCAGATCAAAATCTATGTTCTAGACACTAGTGATTGGGGGTAATGTGCATAACACATTTATTTTATTTTCTTTCCAAGTTTAGTATTATATAGGTTTTCTCAGTAGTTATATGCCTTAATCCATCTTTATGTGGTTTTCATCACTTTAGAGTGGATTTCATAAAAGCCTAACCTCAACATTTTAGAATGGCTTTCATACAAGCCTAGTGCCCAGTTTCAGTGTGAATTTCATACAAGCCTAGTGCCCAATTTCAGATTGACTTTCATACAAGCCTAATATCCATATTTTAGAGTGGCCAAGAGTGGCCTAATTTCCATCATACATTCAAATATCCACACCAAAATTTTTAGACATAAAAACATTCATGGGCTTTAGGAGCCATCTCATATGACACTCATTTCATACTAGTATTAGTTCATAGATTCACTTCAAAGGGTAATGATGGAGCCAAAGGATGAGCTAGCATTTGTGTTCTCAAGAGAATATTTAGAGGGACTAGACACACATTCCAAACATCAATTAGCAGATGCATGACCACCTTGATTCACTTAGTGGGTGATGATGGATCCAAAAGGCTAGCCTTTGTATTCTTTAGCCACTCTTAGGGAATTGAGCACTAAGATCTATTTGCAATATTAATCTTGATACATCATCATCCAAAATTACTCAGCATCATCTAGAATCACTCACCATCACAATAGGTTTTGTATTGGTTCACATGTTTGATGAGGTGTATTCATTCCTTTTTCTTCTTCTCTTTCTTACCCAACTTTATACATTATTATTTTAGATATAATATATCGAGTAAGAATTAATATAATATTTTTGTCTCTTGAAAATTCACATTTCACAACATGATCTCTCTATACACAACCTATCATCACAATATTATCATGAGCTTCACCCTTGCAGGTAAGTTCAGGTATGCTTTTTATTTTTCCTTTATCCTAGTACTTCACTTTGTTGCATCACTAGAAAAAAGGGGGGCAAATGTAGTAATATAAAATGTTAAATCTAGAAGATTGAGTCTGTTTGGTGACCCCCAATTCATATATCAATCTTTTATGATCTCATGACCCTTTTAGGCACCTTTTCATTTATTCTTAGTCATTAATAGGCTTTCAAAACCTCATTCTAGCTTAGTCACGACCCATTTTCCATGCTTATTCAATCCCCCAAGGTCCTGAGCTTGTAGGATATGAACACTAGGATGGACTACAATGCTATAACCTAGGGTTTCCCCTTTTAAATTCTCCTATCCAATAATATTTTCAACTTAGGTTACCATTTTTCCCTAATTCCTCTTATTCATTGTGTTGGCCTAGTGCAATTGCATTTAACCCATGACCAATAGATCTCTATAAAATCCCATTCAAAGCTTATTTAAAAGGGTTGGTAATTATTTTAAAAAGAAAAAAAGAAAAAAAGAAAACAAGAAATACCACTAAGGCAATATTCCATATTCTCTACATAAAACCATCGAACTCAATTCCTAGCTTATTCAAACCCTTACAGCAGCCCCTAATCACCTCAAACAGACCCAATTTTATCATTTCTTGATTTATCATATCATAATTTCACCAATCAATTTCAAATGGAGAGATACATATGAATTGATCCCTGTTTAAAGTATTGGTATGTAGGTAGTGTACCCACACACATGGTTTGAAGCATGTTCAATGTATCTTAGACACACTAGCCCCCCTTTTTTCTTAAAGTCTTATTCAAGCTAATTGAATACCTATGATCAAAGATAAATTATCTCAATAAGGAACTATGTCAATATTAAAGATTCATAATTTCACAAGCAAGGTCATAAAAGCATGGTGAACATAACCCAGAATGCACAAACCTTTGTGACTAGTTTGGATAATAGAGGTAGGAATAAGACTATATCACCAGATCCTGAAGTGTCTTGTTTTTGGCTATCCTATCCTTTCATTGAATGAAAGCTAGATCTAGGTTCTTGATACTATCCTAGTATTTCACAATCAATTTCAAACTCTATATCAATCCGGTCAACATAATTCTAAGATAAGTCATATTTCACTTTACTCATTTTATATTTTTAGAAAGGTTAAATAACAATCAAAATTAACAAATCAGTAAGTTAATTATGGCATAATTATTGACTGATTTACTTTTCTCAGAATTTTAACTAAATAAGAATAATACATAAATATTATCAAAAAGGTTAAATCAAATAGCATGGAATATGCACCTATTATATATATGAGATGTAATACATGTGTCATAAATCTAAAAACAATTATTTCAAATCTATGTAAAATTGGTGCAATGCGTAGGATTTTGACCCAAGTGTATATCTAAATCATGGAAGTGAATTGGATTTTTATGAAACTATAGAGGACATGTTTTTGTGACATTCCCCCATTGAAGTTTGGATATAATAATTAAGTGTGTGAGTGTGGATTTCATATCTTTGTGAGATGTCCCCACTAAATTCTAGAAATACTGAGAAGGTGTATAAGTGTGGAGATCATTTTTTTATGACATGCTCCACTTAAATATGAAAATACTAAGAAGGTGTATAAGTATGGAGGTCATGTTTTTATAAATTACCCAAATAAAACATAAATATTGAAAATGTTTATAAGTGTGGAGGTTAAGTTTTTATGACAAACACCCACTAAAATCTAGAAACTAAGGAAAATGTGGAGGTCATGCTTTGATGACATTCCCCCCCCCCTAATATCTTCCCATTATGAGTTGAGGGTGATAGAAATTGGTAGGTACCTTACATAAAAATGAGAAGGTAGTTGTATAGTTTAATTATTAATCATGTAACATATAGTTATAATATGTTGAATTAGATATATCAATAAGACTTACAATATGTGATCACATCAAGTCATGAATATGCATGATATAGATCATGAAAATGTATAGAATGTAACAATAAAATATTAAAAAATAAAAAAACACAAACACAAGAGTACTCAATGTAATTTCAAGGAATGGTACAAGGATATATCACTCAATGTGCATGTTCAAATTCCACATAATCAAAGGGGATGACATATTTAAATGTCAAATCAACATGGAAAGACATATTTGAATGTCCAATAAACATACAATGGTATATGGGATAAAAAAAAAGAAAAATGTTCAGATGTTTCACAAGTAAGAAAATAACAACTAAAGTAATACACTCAAGGAAGTGAAAAATATATGAACTATATGCCAACATGAGTATATTATACTAGTCCCTATGTATATGTGTTAGCAAGATATGTTATGTAGTATATCATATAAATTACACTTTGAAAGATGTGAGAATGGATATAGATGTGTAAGAATTAGAGTATAATCTCAAACATGATAATTTATAAATTATCATATATGATATGTAAACAATATCAATCATGATCAAATAAATCATATCCCCCCAATGTAGTATATGACATAGGTAGAGGAAAGGTCGAACATATATAAGTGTATAGATCATGTGTCTAGGTATGCATGTCTCACAATCAAAGATATATTAAACATATATGTATATATTAATGAAATTGTTATCCATATACTAACATAAATCAAATAACATAGATGCCAAAAAGCTAATAAAATCTATGAATGCTGAATATTTTTTTATTTTTTGAAATTCTTGGAATGTTGTTTTATTTTTTTGATTTTTTGGTATTTTTGGTATTTTTATATTTATATAATATTTAGGTATAATATTTTATAAAATTTATAATTTTATTTGGGTTTTTGAGAGGTTTTTCTTCAATTGTAGCTAGGAAGTACACACTTTTTCTCAATTTTTTGTAATTGTGAATGGGCCCAACTAATTTGGTTTGAAATTTAATTTATTGTATTTTTATGAATTGATAATATTTTTATTTTATTTTATTAATATTTCACACACATAAAATTGACATAGTAAAACCTTTTTAATATGCAGATATTATGTGATCTTGGTAAACCCATAAATGTTTAATATCCTGTGTGCATTTTGCACTCAATTTTTCCAAATGATGTAATCATTTTTCATGATAGTCATTATATTTTATAATATCATTGAATTAAATTTGAAAATATGTTATTTTGAGTTCAATATTTATAATTTTATTTGCATCATATACCAATGAGTAAGGTGTAGCCTGAGTTGGTGTGACACTAGTGCAGTATACCCATCAATACTACACCATTTGTTGGTGACAATATGTATTGTATCATTAAAATATTTTTATATGGATTTTTACAATGATTTTATTTGTTTATTTTGATTGACCATTACCCTATGGGTAATAAGGTGTTGAAAATATATGTTTGATTTTATATTTTTTGCAAGAGTACTTCATTATTTTATTTTTTGAAAGATAACCCATTATCAACAATTATTATTGAAGGTATGCCAAAATGGGAGATAATTTTAGTCAATAAAAATATGCACATTTCATATTTGGTGGTAGATTCAAGTGGAATGGCATCCACTCATTTGGAAAAATATTTTGTATCTATGATTATTTATTTATGACCACCTACGGATACAGGATTTATTTTTCCATTCAAATCAAAACCTCATAAGGAGAATGACCCTAGAGAGATAATTGATTGTAACTCATGAGATGGAACATGTTTTAAGTTTTATATTTAGAATTGTAAACATAATATGACATACTCAATACATTCTTATTTCATTTTAATATGATAATAACTTTGGCATAATAATTCATGGGACATTTCCTGGCCACTAAATTATTCGATACCCTCACTATCATGATTTTTAAGAGTGTGGTTCATGCTTCATATTTTTTTTGGCACTGAAGTAATTTTCCATCAAAGATTCATTTTGTTTAACCATGAATTTAAATATATAGGGTATCTAGGGTTAAGGGGGTTAGATTAGCTTTTACATAAGGATGGTGAACTAATACAATGAGTAGGTTAATTAATAGAAAACTCAGAAATAATATTATAAATTTTTACAACTAAAATTGTTAAAGATATTAAAGTAAAACTATTGATATATATTTCAATGAATTGGAAATAAATGATACTTATCTTATTTAATAAGTGCATTCATGTCTAATTTGGAATAGGATATAAATGGACTAAAATACGTCCTTGGAATAGTCTTAAGATTATAAGAATATTTTTTCTAGATAGATGCATTAGTGCAAGTATCTAGCCCTTCTACAATTATCATATATGAAATACTAACTAGATCTGGATGCATCCAACTATATCCTTCTAGGTTTTATTTCTCTTATATTAAAATATATTAATATGGTGCACATACGTTTTCTATCTTTGTTAAATGATAAAACTTTAGTTCTTCATTCTTGGAGTGATTATGGAAAAAATGGCTTAGTGGGATCAAAGTGTTGAACTATCCCAAGGACCCCTATGTCAAGGGGAGTTGTCTACATATCCAATACTATTAAGAGGGCCTTATAACTATGTAGTTTTCCCCCACATTTTTTCTTTTGTGTTTACAAGGATGCAATGTTTGATAAGCAAAGAGATAAAATGACCTATCTTGTAACTTAGAAAAAATGGCTCATGGATGATCATTGAATGCTTCGAACCCATAAAAATACTAGTCCTATGATCAATATAAAAATAAGAGAGAATAGGTAAACATTGCTCACTTGAATTTTTGATTAAGTGCTTGTTAGTATATAGCCTTATGAATTGCATGTGATATCCAGGTGATTGCTAGGTGAGGAATGAATGATGGTTGATAATGTATATATACCAATTCATTTTATAAATATATCACATTAAATCACTCAGGATTATATTTTTTATATATTTCATTTTAAAATTAGATGAATTTTAGAAACTCTATACTTTTGAGGAAAGAGTGGACATTTGTTTTGATGCATGTGTCTACTTTGAATGCATGCATTTGCTTTGAATGCAAGTGTACAGGAAGTTATAAAATAGGTATACATATAAAATTATCTATGACAGATAATAGTTAGGATTAAAGTAATTTCATAGTATATAAGTCTTGGTCATCAAAATAATAATGGTTATACTAAGAGATAATCAATTTGGCACAAGGAGATAGTGAACGTGAGGGTTTTGATAGTACGCAATTATAGAAATGAAAGGTATAGATAGATAGGTGTTTTACAAGTGTAAAATACTAAGATAATATATAAATAAAATTTTAATATCTATTATTACCCCCCATTTAGTATAATAATGAAATTTCTGGTTTAAACTAAATAAATGTGTACCTAATTATGTATAACACACCCTACCTTTATGTGAACCCAACATGAGTTCTTTGTTTGTGACTAATCTCTAACCAAGACTATGTTACAATATATAATCAGTGTATGAAATATGAAATTTAAATAATTTTAAATGCTTAAAATTAAGAAGATCAAGTTTAGGAATACACTTGTGCATCGATTTAACCATCTTACCTTTTGGAAATTCAATTTAAAAAAATTACTTATTATTAAGCATTAAATAAGAAATTAAGATAAATGCATGCATGTGTGTGTGTGTGTGTGTGTGTGTGTGTGTGTGTGTGTGTGTGTGTGTGTGTGTGTGTGTGTGTGTGTGTGTGTGTGTGTGTGTGTTGGAAGACACATGACCCTAAACTTTGTGTAAATGTGACTTTAAGCATGACCATTGAGTGTGTTTATTCTCAATCATGTAGCCAAAATATGTGCATAATATAGTGAGTCAGAGTGATTTACACAACTCATAATATATATGGTGAGGTTGGATGATTTAATCAAATCCAACAAATAATTATGGTAAAGTTCTATGATTTAATTAGATATAACTTATAAGCATGGTAAGATTGAGTGATTTAATCAACTTAACCTTCCAAAGGTGAACCAACTCATGCAGTAGATTGGTTTGATAAAATTCCATAACAATTTATCCTAGGTATAATAATAGTCCATAATATTATTTGAAATTTGGAAATTGAATTGATTTTTTAATTTTAGGTTCCCTTTGCATGGTATATTCAACTCATATATGTCTCAATCTGAAATATAGGTATAATAAATATACTATTGTATATAATGCTACCATAAATGTTTATATGAGTCATATAACTGTTAAATTTGGTGATTTTGAAAGTGGTCTAAGTGTGGAGAACATATTTCTATGACGTGCTACCATGAATGTTGATAATCTAAGAAATTACGTAAATGTGGAGAAGATGTTTACATAACATGACCCACTATAATCTAGAGATGTTGAATACTAAATAAATGTGGAGGTAATTCATTTTTTACATTCCCCCATTGAAATATGAAACTATGAAAATATGTAATCCATGCCTCTATGACATCACCCCATTTATATACCCCCCATTTTTAGCTGAGGGGAAATATAGTGTAGTTGTTAATTTACCTCAAAAGGGTAAGATAATTATATACATTGTGAATGTATCATGTAGCACATAGGAGTAGCATATCTAGCTAGATATATCATTGAAGCATGAATTATGTGATCCTATCAAGTTCTAATATGCATGATACCTAATTATAAAACCTACTAAGGTTAACAAGTAATCAATCACACACAAAAGAGCATAAATAAGTAATGTAAAATTAAATGGTCAAAGGGGATATTATATAATTGGAATGTTCAAATGGTGTATAATCAATGGGACATGACTTATTAAAATTTCCACAAAGTGTAAAATGACATTTTAAAGTATCCACATACACCAAACAATGTCAAATACAAGCATGGCACAATCATTAGAGCATATTCAAATGCTCAAATAAGTAATACAATGAACAAAAATAGAAAATAAGGAACATAGTTAAGGAAGTGATAAAATGGAAAATTAGGATAAATATAAGAAACCAATATGAACATATTGGTTTTGTAATTTTTTTCTTTTTTCTTAGTTTTTTATGAAAAAAGATAGAAACATAAGATGAAGGGTGTGTACTTGGTAAACATGCACTCATTGATGACTAGAAAAAGAGATAACTCCTTTTTGTCTTGGAATTAATACCTGAAATAGGACAACACTACCACAAGCTTGTTAGTTAGACAAAGATGTAGAGTGGATCACCTACCATATGTTAGATCCAAGAAGCTAAAGTTTCCTTGCATGGCTGTCAATCCACTCTCCTAATAACAAATGAAGATGATAAAATAAAATAAATTTAATTTAATTTAAATTAATGATAAATTAAATTCTAAGTATAAAAATAAATGAAATACTTATTCAAATAAAAATGACTAAATCTAGCACATGATAAAACTAGTCAAGGCAAGGCCATAGTTTTAGGGTTTGGGTAAAATGGTAAGGGTAAAAAGGATTATTTTGTTGGGTTGGGTAAATTATCAAGGCTGAAAATATACAAAATGGTAAATGGATAGATGAGTCAAAGAATATAATATGTCGAGTGTGGCAAAGAGGTGAAAGAGGTCAAGTGAGAAATATGGCAAAGAGGCAAAATGGCGTAAAGGGGCAAAAGGGTAAATGGTAAGATGAGGAAGGGATGAAGAAAATAATGGTGAAGGGAGTGAAAATTTTAAGTTAAGGGAAGCCAAAAGGAAATAAATAAAGAAATTGAAATAGAAAAATAAAATATTACCTCAATGTTTGTAGATGCTTAGTGATGAAGATGGTTTGTTGAAGATTGTTGATGAAGATATCTTGAGGTAATTTTGGTAGAGATTCGTTACATTGAATTATTTTCCTCCAAGGTATGGAATATTAATGACCTCCTTGAAATTTATGAAGACCTATAATAAAATTTGGGCAGCAATACTCTAATTTTTCAACCTCCCATTTGAGTGAAGGAGAGAGGGGGTATTTGTAGTTTTTTCTATGAGGAAACATGCCAAAAGAGGGCATCTTAGAAGTATGGTGAATTTTTCTTGAAGTTCAAGTATGGGGTTGGTGTAATATTTATATGGGGGATTTCAAGTCTCCCTACCTTGCATGGAAGTCCAAGTTTAAAATAAATTGTGCACATGGTTTGAAAATGGGACCATAGACTTTGTTACACCCTTATTTGACCTCATTTATGACTTATAAGAGTTCTCTCAAAAAATATGGCTCCATTTTTCAAGAGGGCATATTGAGTCAAGATGAGGTGGGTGAATATTCCAATTTGGGCTGATATGTCTCTTATTGGGGCTAAGAAGTCCAAAATAGGGGCTCTTTGTCTCTCCCAATGTGTGAAAGGGGCAGGTAACTCAATTTTGATGGCTATTTTCATGTGAAAATGAAAAACCAAGTCAAATTACTTACCCTTGATGATAAATTACAACCATTTCAATTGGGGACCCTTGTGATGCTTAAATGAGGTCATTAAACATCTTAGAGAAAGGAGCTAAAGGTGGGGTACCAAGCCATGTCACTTTACCACATCATTTTGCCATGTCACATGCCATGTAATTTGTCATGTCATATGCCATGTCACATACCATGTCATTTTCCATGTCGTATGCCATGTCATCATGAATAGTGAAAGTGGGTCCTACAGTAAATAGTGATGGTGAATAGTGTTTCATGAATAGTGATTTCAAAAACTATTTTTGAATGGTGTTTTAAAATAATACTTTTTTGATATAAATGGGTAGGATAGAAACTTTGGTTAAGTTATGAGGGTGGTAAAAGGGTTTAGGAAGGTTTTATGAGGATTTAAGGTGGTCCTGAGGCATTTAGACACCTAAAACTACAAGTGTGCAGTTTTCAAGTGTCTACACATATCATACTACTTTCTAAGCATATTTGTTTTCAACTATTTTTAATTACATATCATATTAAGTACATTTTGAAATTTGTAATCATGGATATAGGCATGCATAAGAATATAATCTCAAACATTATAATGTAAAGTGATAATATAATATTATAACCTATGTGTATCATGATCAAAGAAGCATATGTACCTAACATACTAAGGATGTGAGTGAATGAAAGTCCCAACAACTATATGTGCATATATCATGTATCTGGGCATGCCTATATCATGCTTAAATGAATCATGAAACACATTGATATAGGAAAAGAATGATATGTTATTTAATACATGGGGAAAATAAATATGTATTATAAATAATATAATTAGGAACATATTGAAAAGGTTTTTTGTATTTTTGAATTTTCTTTTATATATTTTTTTGGAATATTTGACTCTTTTATAATTTTTTGTAAAATTTAAGTTTATCCAATTATCCCATATAATTAATTCTCATATGGAAGTTTTATTAACACCTTATATGGTATATCAAACTTGTCATATTGTCAAGGAGCATCTATAACTGTTATATATGGTGTTGTAATTTATTTAATGCTCTGTGTATGTTTTAAAGGACTATGTGGTTTCAAAGATGTAATAGAAGGATTAAGGGTTCATATAACCCATTGTTTTGTTCTCCATTGTTTATTTTAAGTATTAATAATAGGAACATGTTTAGGTTCTTTGTATAATTGAGTATGTTTTATAGTATTAGATGAGTATTCTATGGAATTTACTATATATGTCTAATGCAGTTGTCTCTCAAGTATGGGTTGCCTAGGAAAGGAGATTTCCTATTGATTACCCTTTTATTGAGGATTAACCATAGTGGTATTGATAATTGTATATCATGGAATAAATGTATCTAATTCAAGTGAATGTTCATATGGAATTCCAAGAACTATGACTAATCTGATGGTATGAATGCATTTAATACACCAATGCATGGTGGAAGGTGTTGCATAAATTTTATTTATCCAATGTGATCATAATAACATATCAAATACCATCATGTATGGTATAAATATTAAGGTAGTGATCACATGTATTTTGATAACCTATAATGGTAATCGAATCTCACAAAGAATGTGTTGTGAGATTTCATCGAATGCTCTAACCATTTTGATTGAAGGGTGAAAATCATCATGTGTATCTACAAAATGTAGAAGTAATGTCATGGTATAAAAAATATTGATTTTAATATTATCAATCATAAAACTATGAATAAGTTGTTGATCAAGATATGCATGAATAAATAACGAATTAAGATTTATGTCATCATCCATAATCTTACCGTAATAAAAATTAATAGATAATATCTAGACCATATCAGGTATATGTCATGTATACATACCAATAATCCCATCTAATGGATTCTCATAATATAGTGTATGAGGATGTGAATTATATGGAATTTTCACTTTTAGATTCTTCTAAGAATGATCTTGTAATGTATCATTAAACATCTTTTGGTTCTGAAGGTCACTGGGTTGTCACCCTAAATATCTGGGAGGATCATCAAATTTAATTTGTGGATTATTGATAAGGTCTTAAATATTATGATTCAATTCATAACATCATTTAGTATAATGTCTAGGGCTCTAGTGATAGATACAATAAGCATTGGCATCATATCCATGAGGTAGTGGTCTACTCATATCAACCTCTATGTGAGGAGGGAGTAATATGATATGAAAATCTAAAACATTTTTAAGTATTAAAGCTAGAGACTCAATTAAAAATGAAAATCATCTCTTCGATGCATTAGATAAGTCAAGATGATTGAGTTTTTATGACACTAGATTAAAAGTTGTAGTTGTTTAATTTTGAGGTTCTATAGGTTTTACCTTGTATCTTAGTTTAATATAAAAATTGTGATTAGATGTAATTAGTGAATTTTATACATAAGTTTTTTCAATGAAATAAGTTTCATTTCATGATCTCCAATGACATGGAATAAGTCACCAAAATAAATGATTTTTTGAAAATAATAGACTCACATAATGGGGAAAGTAAAATTTCCTTGAATACATCTTGAGGATATTTATCTTCCATTTAGTTTGTCATCTTGGCCAACATATTTTGTACCTCAAGATATATTAATTGATAGGTTCATTTGTTCATTTTGTTTTTTTCAATTTTGGCATAAGATACATTTTTAATAATATTAATAGATAATTTTGCCAAAAAAAATTTTGAATGAGGTTCAAAAAATTTTAATTATTGGATTTGTAAATCATAGAAGTGCCTTAGAGTATAGTCCTTGAGGTTTCTTGGAAATAATTTATTAAAAATTGAATCATTGGAGGTATAATCAAGGTATGTCACATAAAAATATCAAATATGTTATTTAGGATCACCCTTGTCATCATAAAATATGAACTTAGGTGAAAAAAATATAGTTAGTAAGGGGTGCAAAGATATTCTAGGTGCAATAGGGTTATGTAACACCTCTTATAAATCAATAGCATAAGATTACTTCATAGAATTTAGTTCAATATTTGTAACCTTAGCTTTCAAAATATTTATAGTTTGGAAAATATCTTGCACATTTCTATTGTTAAGATTTGAAATTTGAGAAGTCACCAAAGGTGGTGTACTTATCATTTAAATTGATATAGGCATTGAAACTAGTAATTAGTTGAAGTGATAATGGTTCCCATAGATGATGTACCAATAGAAGTATTTATTTCAAGGCCTAATGATATAAATACATAATTACATATGTATGAACCAAAGATATGCCCAAGGGGATGGTTATAGGTATGGAATCACTTGTAGTACCACCTAAGATTTCACCATCACTATGGGAGGATGCCTTAGCCTTGGCATGTTTATTGATTTCATCTCTTATAACATACAAAACTGCATCCATTAAGTCCTTGTTATTAATATGAGTGACTAATACTTCTTTATCTTCCATGAAAGCAATTTTTTTATTAACATTTTCCATTTATTTTGAAATAAAAATTCATAATGTTAAAAATTAATTTACAACAATCAAAAATAGAAAAATAGAAAAGCCTAGGCCAATCTAGGGTTTTGAGACCAAAGGTCAAGTTTTCTAAATGTTTAACCTTAAATTTAGATATGTGGGGTATCGATGATTAAGGGGGTTAGATTATATTTTATTTAAGGATCGTGAACTAATCTAATGAGTAGAATAAATAATAAAAAACTTAGACAAACTGTATAATAATTTTATAAAACTGAGATTACTAAAAATAATAAAGTACATTTATTAGAAACAATTCATACTTAATTGGTTTACTATGCTTATGTAGGTCTAATTTTGAATAAGATTTAATTACACTATAAGATTATCCTCTAATAGTTTTTATATTAAAAAAACAATTGTGTCCTTAGATGCTTTCAGCAGATCTGGATAGTTGCATCACATAGTTGTCTAACCCTACCATAAGTGTCATGTATGGAATAGTGATTGGATCTATATTAAACCAACTGGAGTGATCTATGTTTTATGATTCCTTTATTTTAATGTATTTAGATAGTGTGCATAGGTTTTCACTCTTTTTCAAATTATCAAACCCTAGATCTTCATCCTTAGAGTGATTGTGGGAAAATTGGTTAGTGGACTCATGGTGTCAAGATTTACTAAGGATCCCTCTATCAACAGGAATTTATTACATCACAAATATTCTAAATAGGTCATCATAATTATGTAGTTCTCTTAGACATTTTGGATTATGTGTACACAAGGATGCAACATTTGATAAACAAAGACATACAATGACCTAACTTATAACTTGGAAAATATGGCTCATGGGCTACTCCTTGAATTATTTAGACCTATGGAAATAATACTCAGGGATGAATGATATATAAATAGGGATGAATAGGGAAGGTTTTTTCACTTGAATGTTTGATTTAATTATTTTTGGTATATGGCCTTGTGAGTTGCATGTAATTTCTATGTGATTGCTAGGTGAGGAATGAATGAGTGTTGATCTTCTATATATAGCAATATATTTTATTAATATCATGTATTAAATCAATTAGTTTGACCTTTTAGATAAATTTCATTTAAAAGTAGATGAATTTGGGACATTGGACACTTTGTAGGAATAATGGAAACTTTAATTGATTCATGTGCCCACCTAGGTCACAAGTATCCAAGAAGTTAGAAAATAAGGATATGTCCAAAACTAGCATTGAAGGATAATAATCAGGCTTAGATATTTACACATTATAGAAGGAATAGTAATTATAATAACAATGGTTAGACTAAGATATAATTAATTTGGTATAAAGATATAGTGAATGCGAGCCTTTTGGTAGTGCACATGTCAAGAACTAAAAGGTACAACCACGATATGTATTTTCCAAGTGTAAAAGACCAAGGTACTATATAAATCAAATTTCAATGTCTACACACTTTAATAAATCATTTCTCATGATAACATAATGAAGTGTCTCTTGTTTTAGTCTACATTTTTCATTCCTTGTAAAATGATTTAGTATGTAAGCCCAATATAGGGGTTATAAACATTAGTTTACCATAATGTATTTGTATAGCTATTTTTGATAGAAATAACTACTAAGGAATCCAATTTCTTGATGTAATGTATAGTTTTTATAATTAATGTATTGTGAAAGTGATGCAATCATGATTAATATCGAAAGGCAAAAAGGATGTTGCACAACTCATTGCATATGTGTGATAGTTATCAGTATATGGGGTAATGTCAATAGAAAATGTGTCAAATGTTTATTTCAATCTATCCACCACATCATTATATGTAATCAAGTGTTTTTTTATTTTTTTAAATTAGTAATCGAGAGTCATAAAAAAATTAGATACTTTTAATATGAAGTTTTTATTCTATAGATACTTTGATTATCAAGGCCTCATATTATTCTATATTATTAGTTCATAAAAAGGCTAATCTATAATAAAATGAAATATATTCAACCTTGAAAGTACAAAATATTATTCCTTCACCCTCACCCATCATACATGTGGATCCATCAAAGAAAATTATACATGGGTTATTGGATATAATAAATGATGTGAAATCATCACATGAAGCTTTCATAATTAGGAATGGATTAGGCAATGGAGTTGCCACTATTTGATTAGCTACAACTTGACCTTCCACTAATTTTTGAGATATAAAATTGAGATAATTTTTTTTTTACATCACCCATTTATCTATTTATCAAGTTATGTGGATTTTTTCATGATAAACTTCAAGGTATCTTCTTTAATTATAACATGGTTCTCATTGTTAAGAAAGTAGTTTCATAATTTTTATGTATAAAATGCTAATGCTAGACATAGTTTTACATTATAGTATATTTACATTCATAATCAACCAATTAAATAATTATGTAATAAATTTTGATCTATTGATGGTCATCATTGTATTCTACTAATATATCCCTGAAGGCCTTATGAGTTATTGAGATATAAAGGAGTATGTCATCTGGTATAGAAGGTATAAGCACTGTTGGATTTTCTAAATATTCCTTGATTTTATCAAAACATCGTTGACAAACATCATATTATATGAATTATGTGTAGTTTATATTAGTTATGTCAAAGGAATAATTTTATCAGCCAACTGAGCAATGAAGCATTAAATTACCTAAATTTGGCCCTGTAAAAATTGTAACTATTTTAAATTGGTTAGTGTTGGCATATCAAAAATATATTTTAATTTATTGGATCAACCTTGATGCCTTTCTGGTAAATAATTTATCCCAAGAGGTTTCTAGAAGATACTCTAAAGACATGTTTATTGGGTTTTAAATGTATAATTAACTTTTGTAAGTGTTGAAATATTTGTCATAAATCTATCGCACTATCTTGTCAATTTTTAGATTTTATGAGTAAATAAATTAAATAATAATTAATGGTTTTGTGGATAAAATCATGGAAAATGTGTTTCAATTCCCTTTCATCTGTTACTCCTACATTTTTAATTATGAAAGGAATGATACTATAACAAAACATTACCCTTAGGGTGGTAAATTTTATTTATTCCTAGTCTGTTGGGTTAATTTTGATCTAGTGTTATCCAATAAAACCATCCATAAAAAAATGTCTCATAACTAGATATAAAATTGATAATCATGTCAATTTTGCGTAAAGGAAAATCATATTTTGGATAAGCTTTGTTTAAGTTATGTTAACTAGTACAACATTGAATGTCACCTTTAGGATTGGTGATGGGTCCAATGTTAGAAACCCATTTAAAATTAATAATGTATCTTATGAAACCTACATCTAATAATTTTTTATTTCATCTTTTAATAGTAATTCCACCTTTGGATGCATTTTATGAATTTCTTGTTTAATTGGTTTTGCATATGGATATAGTAATATATTATGCATTTCCATTGAGGGGTCAATCCAAGGAATATTTGAATAAGCCTAAGAAAACAATTTTGGGTAATCATTAAGACATGTCAATAATTTTTACTTCACCCTCTTACATTATTGTAGTGAGTAATATTGGTCGAGGTTCTTTATCTATTCCATAGTTATATTGTACTATTTATTCATTTATCAAAGTAGATTATTTTATGATATATGGTGTAGTAGGAATAGTGTTTAGTGCACCATGTTTGATATTGGAATAATCATTCTCACTAAATTAATAATGAGAAAATATGGCATGAGGAAAATTTTACTTATGATAAAAGGAAGGGAGATCATCATATGCCCCCAAGTACTCTAGTAGTGACTCATCATTTGATAATACATTGAGGGTTTACCAATTTTATATCGATTGTATAAGTAGGTATATGCATTAATTATATTTTATCCCATAAAAAACATGGTTTATTACATGTAATCTATTTGTCTTTGTAGATTTTACTAATAACCCCAAACCTCATTGATTTGTATTAGAGTAGGAGAAATAGGTTGGGATACACCTTGTTTTTTTTTTTTCCTAATATTTATCTTTTATATCCATATTTTAGAATATAATGATAATTTAAATCAAAATTATAATACTATATTATAGGAATATTAATTTGTTGTAACATTTCAAAATGTTTGAAGAGATCAGTATCCATTGGACATGTGTAGGTAAATCCCTAGGAGCTGAGTTTTATGTATGCATGTAATGTAGATGGGACCACATACATTTATTATATCCAAGGTCATCCAAAAATTTTATTATAATTTAATTTATTTGGAATTACATGGCATAAATTAGGCATTGAAAGGGTCCCATAGTATTCTTATGGGTTATTTGTCTTAGTACATGTTGTGAAATATTGATAAATCTCTTGATGTTCATGTTTTGAGGATTCTAGGTATTTAGCTCTAATGACAATTAAGGAAAGGAAATATATGTTAAAAATTTTGAGTCCAAGACTATTGTCCAATAGTATTCTTTTAATAATTTTATTACAAACACACACTTGTATGTATAGTGGTAAACAAAACATTATAAAATGTTGACATGGTAAATCATCTTTTTCAAAAGATATATTATTTTTCGTCCATTTAATGGTTTTTATCATGGAAGATACATATGGTGGCTCTAAATTTATTGGTAATTTTTTCATACATAATTCATACAAAAGGACATATTTTTAATGAGAAGAATGACCTATTAAATCTAAAAGTGAAGTTTTAGTAATGAACTCATTAGGGTGGTTTTGAGTGTAAGGTGGATAAATGGTTGTTTCACGCACTCCCTTTAATGTTTAGTAGTGACAAGAAGGATATTATTGTAAACACTATAACAAGGGGTATTCAAGTATGTATATAATTTAAAGTGATTAGGTTTTGAAGCCCTTATGTTTTTTATTGAGCTAATCATGCATGAAACATAACAAGTGATGACTAACATTATGCACTATATAATGAGGTAACTAATAGATGTATCCATATTAAGAATGATTTTGGGAAACTAAATTTTAATTTTTACTTGTTTTAATACTTTTAAATAAATAAATAAAATAGGAAACCATAAGGCACACTAGGGTTTTAGACCAAAGCTTAGGTTCTCCAAATGTGTAATTCAGAATTTTTATATATGGGTTATAGGGTTAAGAAATATAGAATTAGTTCAATAAAAAGGGTGATAACCTAATATATAAAAGTAAAATTAATATAAAACTTACATAAAAAATATTTGCAAATTATACAATTGAGATTGCTAAAAATAGTAAAGTATAGATATTGAAATATATTGTAAAAAATAAGAAATAATGGTATTTGGTCGGTTTAATATACATAAGCATATCTAGATTGGAAACATGTATAAAATACATAGGATAAATATTTTGGATCAGTCAATGGATTCTATGAATTTCACTATTGTGGCTATGAACACTACAATCAGATATGGGCATTACTATTGATGCTAGTGTTTGACTGTCATGTAGGTGCCTAATATAGAATATTGATTTGATCTGAATGCAACGAAATTCATTATTATAGGTTTCATGTCACATTTATGATAGTATATTTATATATAGTATATATGTTGGTGCTCTTTTTTGATTGATCAAACCCTATCTCTTCACCCTTCTTCATCTTTAGAATGAGTTTGCTGAAAATGGGCACTACCTACATAGCCAATAATCTAAAGAGGGCCTCAGGCTTATGTAGTTCTCTTTTATTTGTGGGAAAGTGTGTGCATAAGGTTATAATATACTATATGAAGATGCATGGATTTATATATCTAATAATTTTACAAATATTTCTTATGTTTATAAGGTTTTAAGCTTTTTATGCAATGTAAAATACTTGGGTCATTAGAATATTATTGATCAAACTAAGAGATAAGTGTTTAGGCATAAAGAGATGGAGAATGTGAGACTTTTATCACTAGGTATGTCTATAAATTAAGGTTATATATATTATTAATATTTATCAAATGTAAATGACTCGTGTACTATAAATATTTAGTTTTAGTATCTACAATGATAGATGTTTGAGTTTCTTTCAATTTTCATGAGAATGACCCCAATTGGCATGGAGCCATTTTTTTTTTGTGAATCATACCAATGGTTAGTATGAGAATTATAAACATATATAGGTTAGGTTCTAGGTAATAATGTCCTAATATCATTAAGGTTATGTGATAGAAGAGGAGTATGCTAGAAGGAAATTCTAACTATGGTTTAGGAAAAAGTTACTTTGTTAGAGATTATTATAATAACAAGATGGATGGTTCTCTCAGAATAGTAAATATTATAAACACCATCATAATTTTCAATATTATTCTTAGGTATCATAATAATTCAATCTCCTTTCTTAGGTTGGGAAGGCTCGCATTATTTTGGGAGATGGTCTTGTTAATTAGATTTATCTAAGGATTATTCCAAATAATTAGTAGTGAAGGACCTAAGATTGTATTAAAATATATATTTAAATTCATTTATAAAGAGGTGGAAGAGGTTTTCCTCATTTATATCATGATTAATTTTTTTAGCCAAAGCATACCAATGTTTGATGAAATCCTCGAAAGTCTCATTTTATGCTATTTTGTAGTTGATAAAGTTAGATAAATTATTTTTGGGTAATTCATTAGACTAAAAATATTGGACCAATCTATTAACTAAGTATTATAAGATAGTGATGAATATATAATTAAGTTTATTGATATATTATTGACAATCACTAGTTAAGATCATGACTAATATCTTGGTAGCTACAAAGGTGTTAATTTTAATACATTCAATATAAGGATTATTAAAGGAATTAGGATTGTTAATTGAATACGTGAATCCATTATAGGGTATTATAGGAGTATTTATACAAATGTTTGTTTTATTAATCCAAGGGATTAAGGGTTCATTTTGAAGACATTCAAAGACTTTTTTATAGAGTAAAGGTTACATAATGAGGTTTCCAGGATAATATTCAATGGGGGGTGGGAGTGTGGTTAGAGTTATGATTAGGTATCCATACACTAAATATGATTAGTTTTAGATTAAATTTTAATAATTTTGTTCTCTAATTTTAATATTTGAGCATTATTAGAAGCTTAAAAAGTATACATGTATATCACTACTTGTAAGATGACTTAATCAGGGTGAATTTTGGTTAGAAGTAGAGGCTTAAATGGATTCTTGAGATTTTCTAGATGTAACATTAATGTTAGTGTTGATATTATAATTTTGGATAGGCTGACTAAAATAAATTTTTATCATGTTAGTATCTATACAAATCATGGTAGATGAGGAAAACAAGAGGGAATTTGAATTTTAAATTTACTGAAGTATGTGAGAAAACTAGAAGTAGTGGAAGGAAGAAATTCTACATAGGGTTTCATCATGATGTGATACATAACTACATGGTAATTTCCCATATGCTTGGGATGATCTTGGATAAATATTTTCATTTCATTTATATATTATATGCCACACTTCTCTTCTTGCTTAGATTCATGATGTTTAAGTTGATCATAGCTCTTAATTTTTTTCTTAGGATTTTTAGATGGCTCATAGCTTTTCGATATAGTGAAAGAAACATTAAAATCATTAGTAGAGTGAATTTTAGAAAGAGAAAAATTATAAGCCTGGAATTTTTAAGTATAATTAGTGTTAACTAATTCCATATGTCATTATTATTGTTGGCATGTATAACATAGGATTATGAAGAAGATCTCTAGTTTCTTATTAATAAATAAAATTAAAATGAAATAACTTTAATACAAACTAAAAACACTTGCCTAAGTACTTGGGTGAGAATAAATACTAATAACACATTTAAACACAACTAAAAACATAAAAGAGAAAATTCCTTTGAACTTCCTTGTAACTCCAGATTCACTTGTTGAGGTAGTTGGCATGCTTGACTTGTGGATAATGGAGTCTTTTTCAATTTTGTACATACATAATCTCTCTTTATTCAGTTTGGAAATTAGATTGGCATATATGGTTGTGAAAATATCCTCCTAATAATATTGCATAATAAGTCTGGCTTAAGAAGCTTTTTTAGGAATTGTTATGACACTTGTATTGATAGTTTTTAGAAATGAGGAGAATGATTTATGACCCTCCATATCAAGATAAATATGTGTGGCAACAAATAAATTCAATTGTGTCCATATATGTTAGGATCAAGATTAATTTATGAAAACCATATGACCATGTGAGAGACATGGGTCAAGAATGACTGTCTCCCACCTAATTCTTGATATTTTAAAGTGGATTGACAAATTGCCATGATGACACATTTTTAGGTATTTTGGTTGAATATATGAATTTATAAAAATATAAATTCATTAATTATCCTTAGATATTTTAAATAACCATTTAATTATATTTGATCAATTAAGTAATTTTGATTAGTTTTATTGTAATTTCTAAAGTTTGACATGGTTTTCCTTCACACTTGATCAAAATTGATGATTTTCTAGGTCAAAATTTGATTGGGGATGAATCAATGAGAGGTTATTATTACATATATTTTAATACCCTGAATAAGGATGCATTAATGTAATTCAGAAGATGAATACTAGGTGTACATATTTATTTGGGAATTTCAATGATTTATAGGCTTAATTTGCATTATTTTCAAGAAATCAGTTTGATGTCCATTTAGAATAAAAGTTTCCAAAAATAATTTTATACATTTTACCCTTGTTTGATAAGGTGTTACAAGACACATGAATAGTAACATATTTAAAAAAAATGAAAAAGTCATTGAGAATAAAAATGAAGATAGTGATTAAAAAATGATTCTCCAAACAAAGTTTGGGAAGCCCATGATGCCCCATTGAGGGTGTGTCTAACACATATAATTGATGTATGATACATCAATAATAATTAGGAAGAATAAATAAATCAACACATGGATTAGATTAATATAATTAAGTTAATACTTGCACACATTAATAAAAATACTGATTTACCCAAAAGTGGTTATAATCAATAATAGATGCTAAGGCACTAATTTTCCTAAAGGAATTTATAATCAATGGCATAGGTATGTGACCCAACTGGGTGGATGGCACAAAATAATGATTTTCCAAAATGTGGTTATGATATTTAAGATGACTAGATTAAATAATGATTTTACCCCAGTAGGAAGATTTGAACATGATAAATTGGTTGTACCCCAGTAGGGTGGATTGACAAGTATAAATCAAGGATATAACCTATTACATAAATTAAATATGAGTGGTCATAAATGTATATTTGATGGTCTAATGACTGAATAAGCCATAAACAACTAGGCACACTAGGATGCATAAAATGATGAAAGATATGATTAGAAGAAAAAAGGTGGCAAGGTTGACCTAAGATACATCATGCATCTAAGAACTACCTACATAGTATAAATAGACCTTAGGCCAATGTAGTTCACCCAGAAGTAGGATAAAATAGAATAAGGAATAAAATATAAGAATAAGAATTGATAGATGTGAATGATTTGGTTCTACCTTTCAATGTATAAATGTTCATCCTTATCAGTATTGACATAAATAGAATGATCAATGGGTTGATTTATCAAGAAGGGTGGAAATATTTTCCAAAGTGAATAAGGAGAAGTTTCTGTGACACCATTTATTATAATCTCCATTAAACCAAAAAAATTTTGTAACACATGAGGGTATGCATCATGATATAAAAATCCATGATGACTTGGTTGTAATGTACATAAGGACATACTCCCAATCTACTAAAAATTTGAAAATAATGTACCAATGATAAAAACCATGATGACAATATTGATGTATGAGTATGGATGGACTCAAGAAAAATACACAAGGAATTACATAATTAATTCATATATATTAAGTTGAGACACAATAATGAAATTAAACAAATAGTCAAACAAACAAATAAATAATTAATCAAACAATCACACTGAAAACTTGAAAGTAAAATCCATAAAAAGCATCATTTTGTTAACCAAGTCAATAATTACATGTGAAGGATCAATATAATGATGAATACATTGTGTCCCCAAGAAGGGATATATTCAAGGGAATAACATATAGGGATAAGATATCTTCATATAAGTTGAATGCTTTGATGTTGCCCCAATAGGACATAATTTTTGAGCTTGGCCTAAAAAGTGTGAATTGGATGGTGGCCATAAGCAAGGATACATGAAAATGGAAGGTCACACCCCTAATGGTAGTGGAATAGATTGGAACCAAAAATGTATTTTACCCCAATAGGTAAAACTAAGGATGGATGACTAGGTTTAGATATGACTAATATTTTTGGATTTTGGGGCTTTATATCTCTATAGGAGATCGTAAGCTATATTTTTAATTTTTAGGATTTATAAATGTTTCTAAATGTTTTTGTAATTTTTATGTTATCTTAACTCACCATAGATTAATAATACACCAATCAAAAAATGACAAGAGAATGGAAAAAACTAAGGGTGTAATAATGCATCAATTTCAAATGCATGATGCACATAAAAGTGACTCCTAAAACAATGAGAGCATTTACTATAATTGATCACAAAATAATAAGAGTGTTCAAAAAGGGTGACTAATCTGACTTCAACATAAATCAAGTGATGCCTATATAGTATTGAATGAGACCTAAAGTCAATATATTTCCTTTGACATAAAAGGTGTATGACTAAGTACCATCAAGTTTCAGGCATAGGTATAGGTCAAGGCAAATGGTAATAATAATGGTAAGGTATTTCGATAATGCATGGAGAAGGCATAATTCCTAATTTACCCATATAAAATTATAATTAATAAATAATGTTAATAGGTTAGTGGTAATAATTTTCCCATAATCAGTTATAATTACTAGGATAGGGTGGGACAATAATTTTCCAAACATGGTTTAGTCTGTGGCACCAATAAAATGTAATAATAAATTAAGGATGTAATTTATAGGACCAATATCACACTAATTTCATATATTTCCAATCAAATGTTTAATTCTAAAAAAAAAGTTGTAACTAAACCTATCAACAACCATTGAGCGTGCCTAATGTATAAATGAGTCAGAACCAGGACCAAATGTGATAGGAATGATTAGGTAAAAATAAATTGATGGTGAAGGGTTAAGGGCATGGTAAAATGCTAAGGTGAGGTAAAATTAAAGTTAAATGGTAAAGCGAAGGGTAAGGAAAAATAAATGAATATGTATTTCTTATTGATGTGTAAATGCACATCCTAATTAGTATATGATAAAAATAGAATGGAAAATGAGATATAATGGTAATAGAGTTTCCACCAAGTGACAAAGTAAGGTAAATTTGAAGGTATCAAATAATGATAAGGGAAAGGAAAAATAAATTTTTATGTTATTTCTCATTATGTGGAGATTCTCATCTTGATAAATATATTATACAACCAAAATGGCCAAATGTTTAAATTTCTAACCCAAACCCATTATGAATCACTACTTTGTTAAGAAAATACTATTGATTTGGATGCTAATAATGATGTTATGATCTTCATTAGTCATTTATTTATTTCCTCCAAACTTTGAGACAAGATGTCTTCGTAGCCTCTGTAAAGGAAAGTGCAAACAGGGATGGTAAATGAGGATAAATACTAGCTAAAAGGTTTGATCTAGAAATGGGGAGATGGATCATAATTGAATGTATAATGGTTGACAAATAAATGAAGATCAATAATTTTAGGCATACACAATGTTGTTGATTCTAGATTTGACATAATTTTGCTTGTGGTAGGGTCCAAGACTTGTGAATATGTTATTGATAGGACCATAAATTTTTTTTGTTCTTTGGGCCTAAGAGTAGTGCCATATAATTATGTTATATATTAGAATTTATACTAATGTTATATTTAATAATGCCTTCATCAAGTGTTGAAGAACTGTTGTGCTCAGCTATTATCACTTGAAAGAGATTTTCACTAATAAATTTGTATTGATTTTGTGATAGCACCTCTGAGATGGTTTTACTAAGGAATATTGACTTTTAACTTTCATTATCTTATATCACCTCAAACAAGGTTTCACTAGAAGATGATACGTTTGAATTTGATTTCCCTTGGTGCCTTCAAAAAGGTTTCACTAGGAGATTATTCTTCATCTACATGAATGTGATATTTATTCCCTTGATATTATGTAATTGATATGTCACCATGGATGTAATTTTACAAGGTGTGATTTTATAGGTACTAATCAACACTTGTGGGAGGTGAAATTTCAATACAATTGATAGGTTGTTTGGTTTTAATGGCATGTAGAATGGTAAGAGTTAGAAAAATCCTTATAGAAGATACTAGGAGAACATTTGTTTATGCTAAAGCAATCATCCTCACAAATTATGAAAGGATCATAAATGTATTAAAATTGATCTATAAGGCAAACATAACCAATGTTGTAATAATAATGAATGTATTCTAATTTTTAAATTGAGTCTGACTCAAGGGAGTCTAAATTTGATGTTGAGACTGATGCTAATTTTGATTCTAATGCTAAATCTAATATCGGTTCAAAAATAGAACTTGATTTTGATGTTGATTCTTCATCTAGTATGGCAGTAAAAATACAATGTTGAATGTTTGGTATTTGATGAGTAATGGACTTGGGTTGAATAATGGAATCTTTATAAATAGGATTAGTTAAGTACTCCACAACTACTAGCTTGTCAAAGTGAGGCTTCGTAATGAAATAAAAATGGTCAATAAGAAAATCCATAAAGTCTAACTTGTCAATGTGAGGCTCCTTAAAAATAGGGTAATGGTTGAGATAATGATTTTCCCAAAGGAAATCATTATAATTATTAGGGGTTGACTCAACAAAGACTATATTATCAAAGTGAGACTACTCAACCAAAGGGAAAGGGTCAAGAAGAAACTCCATAGAGACTATCTTGTCAAAGTGAGGCTCCCCAAAGAAATGGAAATGGTCAAAGGGTAATTCAACATAGGTTAACTCATCACAAATAGGTGATTCAATAAAAACATCATGAATTGGTTGATTTTATTAGCCTTGGCTTACACTTCATTGAAAAATATCAGATTTGGACACATTTTTGTCTTTAAATAATGGCTCTTGGAGAGGTAATGATTGACTCTATCATGACTTGAATATCGACATGATTTTATAAAGTGGGGTAAGGTTGTTAATGTATGAAGAATGATTTATGGTTCAATAATGAGATTTTTGTAAATAGGATCATATAATATAAGTTCAATAAAGACTAGTGTAGGTCTAGGATTGTAATTGTACTCTATCTAGTCATAATTGTACAACCTTATTGGGATAATGAGCTATCAAATTTATAAGGGCATAGAATGGTAATGAATGTGTTCTACATATATTTGTTACTAATGTAACTTGAAGGACAAGGGCTTGGAATGGTAATCCTTGGGCATTATGGATTTTGGTTACTAATGCAAGCCAAAGGATGAGGGCCTCAAATCGTAATCCTTTGGCACTGTAGAGATTGGTTATTAAGACAAGCCAAAGGACATGGGCCTATAATGGTAATCCTTAGGAATGGTAGATATTGTTTAATAAAGTAAAAATGACAAGGTCCTCAAATGATAATCCTTGGGCATTGTAAATCTTCATTACTAATGTAGGCCAAAAGACAAGGGACTAGAATAGTAATCCTTGGGCATTGCAGATTTTGGTTGTTAATGCAATGAAAAGGATAAGGGCCTAAAATGGTAATCATTGGGTGCTATGGAGCTTGGTTGTTAGCATAGGCCAAAGGAGGAGGGCTTGGAATGGTAATCCTTAGGCATTGGGGAGTTTGGTTGTTAATGAAGGACAAATGATGAGAGCCTAGACTGGTAATCCTTAGATGTTGTGGAGCTTGGTTACTGATGCAAACCAAAGGATGAGGGATTGGAATGGTAATCCTTGGGCACTACAAAACTTGGTTTCTAATGCATTCCAAAGGAGGAGGGCCTAGATAAGAAGGTAGTGTCACCAAATGTTGCATTAATGGGTCATACCTCTATTCAACATATGGAATGTTATAAAATGGATAAGGATCCATCCCATAATCTAAGTCATCATATGAATCTTGAAAAAAAGGGTCATTGCTCACAAATTTCTCGTATCCCAGATTATACATGGTCTCACTACATGTGTAATGAGGCATGCTTGGATCTATACATAGGAATCATGAAAAATAAAGGGTCTAAAGGTAGAAAACAAACAAGGTCTAAAAAAATAACCTTTGGCTCTATGAAAGAGGCCCAAAGCGTAAAACAACTAAACTAGATAAAGGAAGAACAAAATAAATGTGGAATCAGTCTAACATAATGATGTTGATTTGGCTAAAGGTGGTTATAATCAGTGGCAAAAGTAACACAAAAGCACAAAATTCATCTATGTGTAAGGTAATAATTTTCCCAAATGTATAATCAGTGACAAAAGTATCTAGAAAAATTAGAAAAATTACAAAATAAGATCAAATGATATCAATTATTTTCCCAAAGGTAATAATAATTGTTAGTGTGAAAAGCAAGGCTAGACTTAGAAATAAATAACTCAAATAGGAACTTGAAAATAAACTAAACTAAGTTAGTTAGATCAAACAAAAGTCGATAATTGGCTCACTAAGACTCAATATTTGAATCAAAAGAGGCTTTTCTAATAATGGAACTAGGACACTCATAATTTAACACAAAAAAATTCAAACAAGGCACATGGCAACAACTTGGCTTAAAGGACTCTCCAAAAAAGGAACAAAACAAACAATAATCTCTAGGTCTAAGAAAAGGGGTATTTTAGATCAAATAGGAAATCAACCCAATTAACATAATATAAAAACAAAATGAAGACAACATTATCCAAAATTAGATGAGGCTTTGGGATAAACCTAATTAGTTTAGTATTTTCACTTTGAAAGGTTGAGTTTCATATTGACTTTGAAAATACATGAATGTTTTAAGGAAAAAGGGATGGACCAAAAATGGGAAGTGTAACCATGAATTTGAAACAAGAGATGTATAAAAATAGTTTCTAACTTTATTTCAAAAAGTAACAAGATATTTTAAATGATTTAGGTAGCATAAAAATGCTCTGTTAAACAAATGCCATGACAATGGTTTTTGTACTAAAAAATCCAAGGCAAATGTTTGAGATTAAATGGAAAGTGTAGCAATGCCCCATTTAACAAGTGACACAAAATCAGTTTCAAAATGAATTTCTAAGTAAAAAATTGCGACACAAAATGGATATATTAATACCTCTTATGTTGAAGGGATGTAAAAATAACATAATAGTTTTGGACTTGTTTTGATGCAACAATACAAACAAATAGTTTTAGTATAAAAACATACATATAAATAAAATAAAAATAGAAGTATCACTAATGGATCATCTTATATCTATAAATGACATGGGTGTTCATATATTATGCCAAAGTTTCCATAGATATATTAATGCTTGTGAATAACTAAGTGTTAATTCAAAACTTAAAGTATGGGTGTAGGTAGAGTTTTTACATCCCCTCTATCTCTCAAGCATTGATATGTGGCATGAACTTAAACTGAGGAGGACTAGGAATTTGGTAGAAAAAATCATGGCAAGTGGGGTTTTTGAATAAAATCTATAAATCTCAAATTCACTAAATGGTCCCAAGTGCGGCTAACATAACGGTGAAATCATGTCAATTGAATCCAAACTACCTATATTTTACGCAATGGTTTAGTCCTTTGCACAACAAATTCATAAATTTAATTGTTTGTGAATTCTAATTTCAAGTTTCCACATGGCCTAAGTACCCATTGGGATGGTTAGGCTAACTACTCACCACTATCCCATTCAATGGTTTACCTAATTTGTATACCCTATCATGGAATAGGGTCGGTATTGTTAACTAAATTTCACCCTAGGTTAAATTAGGTTAACCCCCCTTCATTTTAAAAGTTTTAATCATGTAATTATAGGTTTGAAATGTTCATAAAGGTCCTAAATGAGGTTAAGTCATAAGTCTAAGGGTCACTTAATATGTTCTAACCTTTTTCATTTTGTCCACTTGTCCTAATAACCTTTTATACCACTTTTTGGTGATTATAAGGGAAGTTGTACAATTTCCCACAAAAGGATAAAGGTGCCAAAAAGTAATATAATGTACAATATGTAAAATAATGTCAAATAATAGTTCGAAACTAAAATGTGGTAGGTTTAATGTAAGAAAGAGGGAGATCAACTGTGAAAAGGTAGTTTCAATTAGTTGTACAGATTATATAACTCATATTGCATGTATGAAGTCTTAAAAAAGGTATATTAAGATCCCCACAAGTCTTTTTAATGTTAAAATAGATTCAATATATTCAAAATTGGTAAAAACTAGTTTTTATCTCCTATCACTCCTTTGGATAGGTTAAGAAGGTCAAATAGTTTTCTATTGGTACAGATAAGAGAAGAGGAATTGTAGTGAGTAAACTTAGGGGATGTTAGTAGTCCTCATGAGATCCCATTTCATGGTCATGGAAACTAGATTAATGTTTTTTATTATATGAATAATCATTAAGATTTTTAGCACCTCCAAGTTGCCTACACATTTCCAATGGCTTAGTTTTCTCATTTATTTGCATTGGTTTGAGTGAACCAAGTGATGCATATGGTCTTGTAGATCATGTTATTCCATTTCATGTTGGTTTTAACTAGTTTAGCATGTGTTGTCATGAAAGGACAAATGAAACCATCTCCTTGTGATAGAAGTGAGAACCATTGAAGTATGTAGAGCAGTGTTTGATAGTTACATTATTTTCATTATTCTATGAGAGGTTTCAGGTCAAGGTAGTACATTTGTATTCAACCTCTTAGAAAATGGAAGTTAGTTTCTCCATTAAGGGTTTGCATTAAAGAGATGTTCAAGGCACTCAAAGACAAGGAAGGATATATAAGCTAAGGACCTAATGAGACCACAAGACTGTGACTGTGTAGATAATGGAGGTAAAGTGATAGTGTGTCTTGAGATTAGTTCAAGGTTGGTAATGAATTTTAAGAGATGTATTTTTATATAGGATTGAGATTGTAAGACATCATGAAGAAATATAAATAACACAATCCAAGACCATACACAATCACCTATAGCCTATTGAATAAAGTTGAAAATAAGATGATTTAACTTAGTTTATTTGAAATAAGATTACTATTAATACAATTTCATCTCATGATGAATATATATGAAGTTTAGGAAGGCCTAATAGTTTCATTATTGTAGCTTAGATGTAGAAGTAATGTCTAAACATAAGAAGAATTTCTAAGTCAAGATAGACTGATGATAGAATGGGTTGTCAACTTAGTCAAAATTTTGATGAAACACTCAAAATGACTATAGTGCCTTTTATGCCCAAATGAATCTAAAATAATGAATTTTTCAAGTGACCTATAGTGTATTGATAATATAGTAATGGTTGTATGGTCCCAAGGTAGAAACAAATCCATTCATGTGTGAGATGACCCTAATGACTTCAAGAGGAACTAGAGGTGTGAACTATAATACTCAAACACATGTCACCACTTATAATAATATCTAGTATTAGCTAATAAGAACCTATTTTTTAAATCATGATGCATAGACTAGTCTAAGATAATGAAAGGTGCAAGATTAGTTGGGAGGAAGAGGTATAGAATGGAATGACCACATTAAAATCAATCTCTGAGTGATGATATGAAACTCTATGTGATTACTATAAGTAAGATGAATATATTAAGTTTTTTTTTAAGTATATTAATTTCATTCAATCTAAGAATACTACATTGACATATCAGTTTCAAGGGAACACATACAGGTATATAGTCTACCCAAGTGACTTAAGATCTATTAAAAGCTTGAAATGGTGTTTGTGTGAATAATGTAAAGTTTTAATATAGTATTAAAATCATTAGGTTATCAAGATAAACACTCTAAATTAGTGAAATAACAAGTTAAACTTCTACTTGAAGAACCTATATAGTCATAACAGGCATAGAAGCTAGTTTTGGAAAACTGAGGTGTTGAGATCTATAGAGAGGTGATCCAAATTTTAAAATTGGTACAAATGTTTCTAATTATATATTAAATACACTCATGGTTTCCTTCAGGTTAAACTAATAGGTTAAGTTCCCTCTATTTTGTCTTAGACCAGAGGCACTCCATAAGTGACATAACCTATAGACCTAGTGCATGAATGGTGAAAGGATGAATGGGAAAGTTTAAAATCATTGTAATATGATGTATAAGGTTGTATTTAATGTGAAAAAATATTTAAAAGGCTATAAAGTCACTATTAACACTCAAAAGGGTCACATAGGAAGCACAATCTTGTATCCTAGGCTTAGAACTAGGCATGAACCCTTAAGGTGATTAATGTCATTAATATGACCATATTATCTTCATAAGAAATGTTTTATCCTTAATGGGAAAGTTGAGGATTGATAAGACCCATAATTTTGTAGATAGTAACCCATAATTCGTCATTTTGGCCTAATTTTGTCTCAAGGGTATATATATATATATATATATATATATATATATATATATATATATATATATATATATATATATATATATATATAAGATGCATGGGATATAAATCACTTAGGGATAGTTGAGAGAGTTATTTAACACAAACATAGTGGCATTGGTTCAAGGGTTAAGGGCTTAACCTTTATGAATCATCGTTAACAACCTAAATGACCTAAAACCCTTAAGAGAACATGATGAGAAAGATATTAATGGAGATGAATATATAAGTGGTCAATTTTCCTTTACATTAATTTAGACCTACGTTAAAATCTCTCAATATCCCTATCTCCTAGTATTTTAATACCATCACTTGTACAGATAGGCCAAAATCTAGGTTTCTTACAAGTTTTATGGTAATATAAAGTATATAAGTGAATGGATAGGTGAGATAAATTATGGAAGGTGTATGGATATTAATTTAAAATCCTAATACCTAACTCTCAATTTATTGATGCATGAAAATACCAATGTTAAGTTGGTTTTTGAATGCAATCTTGAATAAGACAATGAGAAAAAAGGTGACTACCTAAGTTGGAGAAGAGAGTGTGATGTTGAATTTTTTTAGGTATAAATAATGGATTATAAGAAAAATATTACTTTATTAGGTGTATCCAATCCCTAAAATGAATCTCCCTAAGTGTGTGAAATTCACTACAGTGACAAGTGTGAATTAAGACCTAGAGGGCTAGTGAGCAGCTACAAGGAAGTGAATGACAAGTGGTGTAGATAAGTTCATTAGATGAGGGGTGTATATGAATATCACAAATCATGTTTACACCTTCTCAAGTCAGTGCATATTTTTCAAATAATTTTATGGTAGTTTTAGACAGTCAAGTGGACTCCTCATCAACAAGGCACTTTTAAGAAGAACAATGGTGTGTCCCTTCACCAAATTGAGGAAGATGTCATGTTTGTGATTGACACTTTTCCAAGAAAACTTAATGACCTATTTTTATAACTCATCTTATTGAATTTTAACTGGTTTTCACATCTTCAAACTTGGCTTGATGACTCTTCAATGTCACGCTATCTCTCTCTTATTCTATGCTATATATATTGAAGCCATTTTGACATTGTAAATAATCCAAAATCAATATGGTGAATCCCTATTGGTTTTATATCTTGTTTTTCATTTGAATAAAGTTATAAAAATGATTTAGTCTCTACAAATATTTCTTAAGTATGTCAAGTATTCCATTTCGATGACAAGTGATGAATGTCTTATCTTTGATTTCATTTTACTCTTATATGCATTATGCGAGTAAAATTTCTACTGATAGGTCTCATGAAGTGTATATGTTTTTTAGGTGTGTTTTGAAGTGTGAATGATATTATTAGTGTCTAATATAAGACATCCTAATTACCCACATTTAGATAAGGATATAAATCTACCTCCATGTATAAAAACTTATGCTAGAAGAACATTGAGTTGAGATCAATTTTAGTAGTCTTATTTCCTAGTGAAAATAAAAGTATGTTTTTGGATTTATCTTTGGTGTATCACCTTCATTAGTATAGGTTGATTTTATGTTTTACCTTTTTACCCTTAATAGTGAGTACCCTAGTGTAGTGTGTTAGCCTAAAAGATATATCAAGCGAGATAGCCCTTTAATCTAGAAATATATCTCTTATAGTAATTTGTCTATATGCAGAGATTGTTCCATGTTCTCCAAAATTTGATAATGTCTATTTGAATTATATAGAGATAAAATTTGGGCCATAATAGTTATATCACACTTGATGGGACAGGAAGTCCAAGAAGGTTGTTCAAGGTGGATGTTGGCTTTGATAATAAGGAGGTTGTAATAGTCCACTTCCTTCAGTATTTGTTGAGTCCAACAATTGACTCTTGGTGGTAGACTAGTGCACTATTTCATGCCTAAGGTAAACACAATGTATCTTATAAAATGCATTCATTTTTAATTCCAAGATCTTTCTTATTATTCATACAAAGTAAACATATTTGGTAGTACCCATCCTTACCCAAAGAGATCCTACCTTGCTCACAAACCTATAAGAAATATTATGATTGGAACTTTTTTTCAAAGTCTTCAAGCTACCATGTAAAGGAACCTAAATTTTGTTTCCTTCAATGGCTAAAGTCATCTAAATTTTCCTGTTATGATGATATTCCCACATCTGCACTCAAAATCATTCCCTCATACACTAGTGACACCGCCATTACTGATATTGAGCATATTAGAAATATTATTAAATTATGCAATATACATCACATCATTGAAGAGATTATAATAATTATTTTTTTAGTTGTCTCTTTTAAAGGTAAAAATCTTGATTTGTATGGTATATTGGACTTTGAATCTATCACCACATAGGATGAGTTGGGAGATGCTTTGAGGAGAAGATTTAAAGATGAGAGACAACTTGTCATTGACTGGGTAGCTAACCAGCATAAGGAGAACACCTCAAGAATTTATCCACAATTTCAACACAAGATTTTAGAAGACATGGGATAAGATCCTGATATTGGTAAGACATATTACTCATCATGCTTTCCTTTACTATCTTAAGGCTTTTGGTAGTGATATTTCAATGATGATATAATCTATGTAAGGTAACACTTTTTTTAATGCCTATGAAGTGACCATTAGAATAGAGAATTGTTTGATTTAGGCTTGAAAGATTGACCCAAAACATCTCATACCTATAATAACTGATTTACAAACTCTTACACCTATTATTACTCCCATTCTTATACCTAAACATAAGCCTATTGCCCTTAGTCAACCAAGTAAATCTAATGAGGTAGAAAGGATGAGAGTTACAGAGTAAAATATCTTGTCTTAAGAATATTATAAAATAGAATCAAGTGAGGCTTATCCAAAGCCACTATCAACATAATTAGTCCTACCCTAACTATCAAGGTAATAGACTCCACTTTCAAGGTCATTCTCAAGGTTAAGGACAACTAGTTCAAGCCAAGTCATATAATGGATACAATCCTAATGCTCCTTCCACCTGAAGAGCATTAGTGTCTACTCAAAACAACCTTTCCCAAGAGACTGAGAGTCAACCTCCATGGGATCAGCTTCATGATCCATTTACCTATTGTCAATGAGTCCTTCAATCAAGACTTCATGGAAAATTTGGGAATAATGCCAACCATGACTCAAAATGAGGTATCTAATGGAGGAGAAAATAATGGAAAAAGTGCTCAAGTGTGGTCTAATTTAGTCAATTAGAAGAAAAATGACTCATGTGTTGTGAGCCATTAAGGGTAGTCAAGCAATGATCCAAGTCCTATATCTACAAACACAAGGACTACGAGAAATGTAATTGAAGATATTCAAGGGGCTGCTCTAGTTCATCAGTGAATGTTCAAACACTCTTAATGGTAGGTATATATAATTTAGTTCTAAGTACACAAGTAGATACAATAAATTAGAATGATAAGAGTGATTTCATACCTCAAAATTCTCTTATAAGAAGTATTATTCCTACTAATGGACAAGCTAAGGTTAGTGGCTCTCTCACTAACATTATAGATCAAATGAAGAGGTCTCATGTGAATGTATAAATGTGGGATACATTATAAATACTTGGAAAAGCATACCTACTTCAAGATGAGCTATCAAAAATCAATTTGGTAATTAAACAACCTATTTGGAAAGAGGAAACCTTGACAAACACATTGAATCTCAGTTAAGGATAGTGAAACAATTTTGAAAAGGTAAAAAAACCTCCTCCTTTATATCTCTTCATCATAATTGGATATGATTTGGTGCACAATTGTCTAATTGATAGTGGAAGAAGTACTTGTGTCATGCCCAAGAAAGTAGTTGATAAGTTGAACTTAAAGTATGAACCTCATTTTAAGGAAGCACTACAATTAGATGGGTCAGCTACCAAGAGCATTAGCATAATCAAAGGTTTTAAAATTATTATTCACACTTGTCCTACTTTCCATATTATTCAAAATGTTATGGTTGTGGATGTGCCACATCATTTTTCACTTTGCTTGTCAAGAGATTTTACTGCTAAGATTGGAGGACATTTGACTTTAGATTGGTCCTATATGGCATTTAGGATTATGTACAGTTCTAAAGTGTCAATTAAATCTAAACCTGTATATAGATTTCATGTAGAAGCATATGTACATTATACATCTAACATGAATTTCAATATCAATGATGAACATGATCACCCTAGTGATTAAAAACATATAACACTTTTTAATGGCATAACTAACTTCTACCTTGATGAATGGGGAACTAAGTAGTATGGATTTGAAGAAATTGGTCTTGGTAAATACATACTCCATTGCTAATGTGATGTATCTCTTGCGGTAGATTATCATGACACTCTAGAGCAATTTACTTGGGGAAACTATATTTTACACATGGATGATAATGTTGATTTTAGTTGTAACAAAGCATTTTAATCCTAGTAGACACCCAATTTTAAATATTAAGGAAGAGAAAAGTCATGAGCATGAACATCATGAAGAGGTGGATGATATATGGCAAAAATTTAATGCCATTGTGTAGGAGTTTGAGAAGGTAAGTAGGTCCACAACACTTCAAAAGGAATATAAACTTGATGATGAGGTCAATCATCATCCATATGAACATAAGGAAGAGTGTGAGGTCTATCACAAGAAATAAAAAACTTTTATAGACCAAAAAAAATTTGGTGAACAAGAATATAGTCTTAATGACTCCCAATAATAGAAATTTCTTGATTCAAACACACTTGGAGTTGGAAAAGGTTTCATGAACCCCAATTATCAGATTGAGGAGTGCCAAGTAGACATGATGAGGGTAAATCAAGCTAAAATCTCAAATAAGCCTTTTAGAGGGATAGATAGAGTGTTTATGAGAGCTCCAAGTGACACACTTGCAGTCAACAAAAGATCTAACAATGGTAAGTCATTTGACTATCTCCATAATCAAGTTTCATTGACAAGTATGCATCATATGAGGTTTTATTTTCATGGAGTAAAATTGATGTTATAAGCATTATATTTGACCCTATTTGAAGCATTTAATAAGTTTTTATTCAACTCAAGTATCTTGAGGTATTATAAATATTAGGATAGGTGTGTGTTTTCATTTGAGTTGTGTGTTTTCCCTAAGTGCTGTGATCACAAGAATGTGTCTTGGTGTATTTTTATGTGTGTTTATCTCCTATTGTGTGTTGGTATGAATTTGGTGTCTTTTTAGAGGTGTTTTATTGTCAATTACAGTGTATGTGTGACTCTACTACCCAAGGATAGGAGAAGATAACTGGTCCTTAGCATAGCAGGCATGTTACCCCTTAGAAATTACTAAAATGTTGAGTAAATTTCACCCTAGGTCAAATTAGTTCAAACCCCCTTGATTTTCAAAAAATTTATAGGGTTATTATAGGTTTGAAATGTTCATCAAGGTTAAAAATGAGGTTAAGTCATAAGTTTGAGGGTCACTTAATATGTTCTAACCTTTATCATTTTATGCACTTATCTTAGTTACATTTTATGCCACCTTTCAGTCATTCTAAGGGAAGTTATACGTGTATACATCTAATTCCTAACACCATTTGTGTTGAAATTGTCAATATTAATCAAATTGCACTCAAATTCATGTTTTAGGTCAAAATCATCAAAACGCCCTATATGGTTCAAACTTGTCATTTAAAAGTGTTGATTTAGGTCAAAGTATCCCTAAATGGGGTAATGAATTTTATGAGATACCTAACTTTAATCAATTCATTTTGAGTCAAAATGATTATTTTACCTTTTTGTTCTCTAGACCACTTTTTTATTCTAATTCATTAGTACACATCATGTATCATTGTTATTTTATGTTAGCAACATCCTAAATGGGAATATGGTTCCAACACATCTAACATCACCTTCTAATTCTTTGCAAGTTAAATTACGACATAGTAGTATGACTTTATGACCATTTTGATTAATTGAGGGCCAATTTCCAAAGAATTGCAAAAATATTAATTAATCTTGTTTAAGGATAATTAATCAAAATCAAGAGCTTACGTGGATTTTCCATGAGAGTTGTTCAATATTTATTTTTGGAAATTTATTTCTATTAACTACATCACCTAATGATATCATTTCTTGGGGTGGAATCCATAAGCCATAAATGCATAAAATATCAAGATTATGGGTCTCCCATGCCTCTTTAATCCCTCTCATGGCTCTTTAATTCCTCTTTATCCTAAATCATTATGAATATATTTATGAATTTAATTCAAAATATTAGATTAATCCATGGCCACACATCTCGATCTTGAGATGGATGATCATGGTTGATCCTAAACCATTTAGAAAATCTATAAATAGAAGAGCCATGAACATCATTTTTCGTCTTGATTTATGTAATGTTATAATGCTAAATTGTCTCCACAACCTTTTGTGTTGATCATTGTGTTTCATTAGCAAGCTTCATTTGATAGGCTATATTAGAGATTTCATCTACTTTGAACCTAGGTTATGCAAATATTTCTTGAGGCATTGGAGGAATTCGGCCACCATTGTTGACAAAGACAAGAGATCTTGATCAAGGGAAGAACATGATTATGACATGCTTTTGAGAAATGGAGTCACTTAGGAAGGTAATGGTTTAATTTCTTTCCTTTGTATCTTATTGTTGTTAGTAAACCCCATATGAATAGATAAGCTAAGTTTTGTTATGTCTCTAATGCATTTTTCATGATTTCTTGACTAATGTTTGACTAACTTTATTTGTAATCCTCTATACATTATGGTTTTCCATAAAAGGTCAAAGGTGTTAATAATTAATATAACATACACTATGTCAGATAATGTTAGAGAATATTTTAAAACTAAAATATGACAAGGTCAATGTAAGAAAAAGGGATATCAACTATAAAAAGGGTAGTTTTAGTTAGTTATATGGACTATATAACCCAACTATAATGTGTAAAGGATTAAAAAAGGTCTATTGAGAAAGCTAAAAGTATTTTCCATGTTTAGATAGATTCAACAAATCCAAAAGTGGTAAAAACCAATTTCTCTCTCCTCTCACTCCCTTGGATAGGTTAAGAAGGTCAAATGGTTTTATGTTGGTACAAACAAGAGAAGAGGAGTTGGAGTGAGTTCACTTGGAGGATATTAGTAGTCCTCATGAGCTATCATTTCATGGTCATTATTTATGAATTGATGGTTCATACTATATGAATAATCTTTAATATTGTTATCACTTCTAACTTGCATGCACATTCTAAATGGCTCAATTTTTTCATCTATTTGCATTGGTACGAGTGAACCAAGTGATGAATATGGTCTTGTAGAGAATGTTGTTCCATTTCATGTTGATTTAAACTATTTTGGCATGTTTGGTCATGAAAGAACAAAAACACCATCTCCTTATGCTAAAAGTGAGCACCATTGAAGTCTATAGAGCAGTTTTTGTTAGTTATAATGTTTTCATTCTTCTGTGATTGGCTTCAATTCAAGGTAGTACATTGTTTTCAACCCATAAAAACATGGAAGTTATTTTCTCCATTGAGGGTTTGCATTGAAGATATCCTCAAGGAAATCAAAGACAAGGAAGGATAGATAAGCTAAGGACCTAATAAGACCATAGGACTATGATTGTGTAGAAAATGGAGGTAGAGTGATGGGGTGTCTTGAGAGAAGTTCAAGGTTGATGATGTAGCATAAGAGACCTATTTTGATATAGGATTGAGATTGTAAGACATAATGAATAATTAGAAATAAGACAATCCAATACCATACACATTCACCTATAGCCTATTTAAAAAAATACAAATGGGATGATTTACCTTAGTTTTCCTGAAAGAAGATTATACATCATACAATTTCATCTCATGATGAAGATGTATCAAGTCTAAGAAGGCCTAATATTTTCATTCTTTAAGATTAGATGAAGAAGTAACATCTGAACATAAGAAGAATTTCTAGATCAAGAGAGACTAATGATAGAATGGGTTGTAAGCCTATTCAAAAATTTTGATGAAACACTCAAAAAACTATAGTGATTTTTAGGCCTAAATTAATCTAAAATAATTTATTTTAAAGTGACCTATAGTGTATTGGAAATATAGGAATGATTGCATGGTCTCAAGGTAGAAAAAACCCATTCATGTGTGAGATGAACCTAGTGATTTCATGCAGAACTATAGGTGTGAAGTATAGTACTCAAACACATGTTACCACCTATATGAATATCTCATATTCACTAATAATCACCTACAAATTAACTCAGGATGCATAGACTAATCTAAGATAATGAAAGGTGAAAGTTTGGTTAGTAGGCAAAGGTATAGAACAGAATGACCACATTGAAATCAATCTCAGAGTTAATTATGTCACATTAAATGTGATTCTTAGAGACAAGATCAATATATTAGGGTTTGTAAAAGTCTCTTAAGCCCATTCAATTTGATAATACTGTGTTGATAGATCAGCCTCAAGTGAACACATGCAAGTATATAGTCTATCTAGGTGACTTAAAGCCTATAAAAATATTGAAATGGTGGTTATGTGAATACTTTAAGGTTTTAATAGATTCCTAAAATCCTTAATTTATCAAGCTAAACACTCTAAATCAATGAAATAACAAGCTCAAACTCTACTTGAAGACCCTATATAGTCCAAACAGGCCTAGAAGCTAGTTTTAGGATAAATTGAGTGTTGAGAACTATATAAAGGTGATAAAGATTTTAAACTTGTAACATAGGGTCCTAATGATATATTCAAGCCCCTCATGGTCTAATTTAGGTCAAAATAATAAGGTAAGTTCCCTCTATTTTATTTTAGACAAGAGGCACTCCACAAGTGACATAACCTATAGACCTAGTACATGAATGGTGAAAGGATGAATGGGAGAGTTTTAAATAATTATAAATGATTTATAAGGTTTTATTTAAGGTTTAAAAATAATTAAAATGCCCTAAAGTCACTATGAACACTCAGAAGGGTCACATAGTCAAGAAACATAGTTTTGCATATTAGGCCTAAAACTATACATGAACTCTCAAGGTGACTAATGTCATTCATATGACCATATTATCTTCCAAATAAAATTTTCAGCCTTTATGGGAGATATAAATATTGATAAGACCAATAAATTTGCATAAAATAACCCATAATTGGTCATTTTAGCATAATTTTGTCTTAGGGGTATCCATGATGCAAGCAGTTATTTGAAAAGCCTTTTTATTCAATCATATATATATGGATAAGATGCATGGGATATAAATAAATTATGAATATTTGATGGAGGTATTTAAATAAAACTTAGTGGCATTGGTTTAAGGGTTAAGGACTTAACCTTTATGAATCATCACTAACAACCTAAATAATTTAAAACCCTCCTTAAACCCTTATAAGAACTCAATGAGAAAGATATTAAGGGAGATGCATCAAAAGGTGGTAAATTTTCTTTGAAATTAATTTTTACATACTTGATACTCTCTTAGGGTCCCTACCATTCAATGTTTTTATACCATGACTTGTATGAACATGCCAAAATCTGGGTTTTCTATAAATTTTGAGGTGATTTGAAGGTATAGAAGGGAATACATCAGTGATATAAATTATGGAAGGTCTATGGATATGTATTTCAACTAGTAATACCTCATTCTCAATTTAGTGATGTATGAAAATACTTTTTCTAAGTTGGTTGTTGGAGGCAGTCTTGAATGAGATAGTGAGAAAATAAGGTGACTACTTAAGTTGGAGATGAGGAGTGTGATGCTGAATATTTTGATGTCTAAATGATGGAATATAATACTAATATGTCTTGATTAGGTGTCTACCATCCTTAAAATGAATATATTTTAGTATATTCAAGTCACCACAATGAAAAGTGTGTGAATTTAAACTTAAAGGGTTAGTGAGCAACTGCAAAGAAGTGAATGACAAGTGGTACAAACAAGTTCATTAGGTGAGGGGTGTCTATGAATATATAAAAAACATGTTTCCATATTATTATGTTAGTTCATATGTTTCAAATACTTTTATGCTAATTTTAGGCAATCAAGTGGACTCCTCATCAACAAAGTAGTTTTAAGAACAAAAAGGTGTCCCTTCACCAACTTGGAGAAGATGTCATGTTTACGATTGAAAATTATCCAAGAAAAATTAATGACCTATTTTCCTAACTCTTTATATTGAATTTTAACTATTTTTTACATATTGATACTTTGCATGATTACTCTTCAATGTCACTTCTACTCTTTTCTATCATAAGCTCTATATATTGAACCCATTTTGGCATTGTAAAGAATCCACATTTATTATGGCAAAGCCCTACTAGTTTTACATATTTTTTTTCCTTAGAATAAATTTATAAAGTTGATTTAGTCTCTAAAATTCTTGTCTAAGTATACAAGTGATGAATGTCTTATCTTTGCTTCCATTTTGTGCTTCTATGCATTGTGTGAGTAACATTTTTTCTAATAGATCTCATGAAGTGTATACGTTTGTTAGGTGTGTTTTGAAGTGTGAAGGAGATTAGAAGTGTCTAATATTAGACCTCCTAGTTACCCATATTTGGATATGCATATCAATCTAACTCCATATAGAAATACTTATGATAGAAGAATATTGAGTTGAGATCAGTTTCAACAGACTTCTTAGAAAAGTTATATTTTATGTATCATATTCATTAATATAAGTTTATTTTATATTTATTTTTTCCTTTTTCACCCCCAATAGTGATTATCCTAGAGTAGTGTGGGAGCCTAAAAGATAGATCAAAGGAGCTAGCCCTTTAATCTAGAGATTTATCTCTTGTAGTAGTGTAATGTCCCCAATTTTCTATTGAAATGATTTAATTAATTAATTAAATTATTATGAAAATAAAATTGACTTCTTCTAGAAGTTTCTTTGGAAGGCTTTAAAAGAAGGGGAAAGCAAAGCATTTGCATAATCTAATATCTTCTTTTACAAAAATTATTCTGAGAAGCTTGAATCGGTGATTCGGCTGGAATCTCTGAGGACGAAACCCTTCAGTAGATTGACGAAGAGTTGGACGAAAACCCAGCCCTTTTGTCTGAGGTGGATTCGAGACGGAATCCAGAGTGTGCATATTGGTCAGATCGAGAGCTTCAGAGGGCCATTCACTGAGGATACCAGGGTTCAGCCTATGCAAAGGTCTCCAAGTATTTATCCTATGTTTTGATCCCAGGTTTATATATTTTATAGTCAGAGCAGGTGTGGTACGGATTCCGTACGGATAGACAGATCGGCACCAGGCCGTACCGGCAGATCCGGAAAAGGAAAGGGCACAGTTCGGCCGCAGGGTTTTACAGGGACCGGCACCGGCATATAGACCGACATCGGCCGATTATCTACCGACGCCGGTAATCAGGCAGTCAGACGCAGGCAGAGGTCGCCCTCAGACGACCGACGGCGGCAGGGTATCGAACGACGTCGGCATCCTCAGAGACCGACGTCGGTGACTGTGTTTTTTGGACATAGCAGGCCGAGAGCACGCAATCCCAGGTTTTTTATTTCCAGTTTGGTTGTTGTTATAATAATTGGGTTTTGAGACCAATCTGTAATAATTTTATGACATTTGGGGCTATAGTATCAGCTACATTCAGTTTTATATCTTTGTCCAATTGATTGAATGCTGTAAGTAGTGGAAATCAATTTTATTTGCTTTCAATCCTAGTTTGGGATCTTTCAGTGGTATCAGAGCCATGCATCTTGCCAGCCTGTAGGGGTAAAACTGTTTAATTTCTATGCATCCTGGTAGATTTGATAGAAGCCATAGATATTTTACTCGTAGTAGAGCTCAGTATGAGCAAGAGTTGGGTTTAGGACAGCGACCTATCATGGCCGAAGAACAGAGGAATGCCCATAGAAACCAGGATGAAGAAGAAAGGGAGATGATGAGGACTCTCATCACTACCCAGCCCAGGATTGTTCAGGCTCTAGACTAATTATAGGATACCATGGAACGTTTAGAGGTGGATAGACACAGAGGGAGAAGGAATAGATCAGCTTCAGTGACTAGTAGTGATCATACCCATCACTCCAGTCAGCATAGTCACCATTCCCATTCTTCAGTTGGGAGTTCCCGTCATTCCTCTAGGCGACATCATCATCATACACCTACTCCTAATAGACCATTACTGCCTCAGTTTGTACCAGGTGGACAACCAGCACAGGTGGAACCACCAGAGATGGGGTTCCAAGAGTCTGTTTTGGCAGCCACAGCAGAGTGGAGAGCTTTACCCCCAGAGGTTAGGGAGGTTTTTCCTCTTCCCCAGTATTGTGCACAGCGTAGAGACACAGCGAGACTCGGGGGAGATCGGGGTAATAGACCACCACAGCAGCAGCATAATCATGAACTCAATAGAGCTACGGGGAAGATTACATTGAATTCATATAATGGCTCTGGAGAGACTAGTGCAAGAGCTTGGGTCCACAAGCTGGACATATATCTTTCTTTGAGGCCCATGCCTGAGCGTGAGGCCATTCAGTTTGCAGTGTTACATCTAGAGGGGATTGCATATGATTAGTGGCACCATGGATTGGTCACCCAGGATCACGCCTTAGTTCACTCCTATGCTGAGTTCACTGAGAGACTTATTACACGGTTTGACCGTAAGGATACAGAACTTTACTACAGGGAGTTGGCTCATCTTAGACAGAGTGGACATGCAGAAACTTATATTAATGAGTTTCAGCGTATTGCGGTTATGGTACCTGATATGCCTCAGAGATGGAGTGTGATGTTATTTATTGAGGGGTTACAGGATAGACTTAAGGGACTGGTACGGGCTTTCCAACCAGCCACTCTTAAGGATGCCATTGATGTGACTTTGAGACTGGATACTGTTCCCACTTCTTATCAAGGTGATAAGAAAATAGCTGCAGAATCTCGGCCTATACAGAAGGCCAATACACCACAAATTAAAGAAGGGCCATCCTCTACAAATCCTTGGATGAATCAGGAGACTAGGAATGACTTGAGGAGAAAAAAATTATGTTTTTCCTGCAAAGACCCATGGGAACCAGGCCACCGTTGCATGGGTAAAGGAAAGATTCATTTGATTGAGGTAACTTCTGAGTGTGGAGATGAGGAGGTTCCTGACACGGACACTGAAGATAATATTGAGCAGGATCAGATACAGTTGGAGTTAGACACCCCAGAGCCTTTGGCATCAACGAAAGCAATTATGGCTACTCTCTCCAGTTATCCTAACTTTCATGCCTTTCGGTTGAAAGGTACACTTAAGGGTAAGTGGGTCGTGAGCTTGGTAGATACAAGTGCTACACATAACTTCATTGACCGGAAGTTAGTGGGAAGGCGTGAACTACAGTATGAGAAGTTTGGTGGTTTTGGGGTAAAAGTGGCAGACGGTGCAGTTTTGGGTTGTACCAAATGGATTCCACAGCTCAGCATTCAGATGGGGGATTACACTCTGACAGATGATTTTTATGTGTTTCCTTTGGAGGATTATGATGTGGTTTTGGGCATGCAGTGGTTACAGGGTATAGGGCGCTACATTATTGATCACCGCCGTATGCAGTTAGAATTCCTTTCTGGGGGAAGGAAGATTATCTTGAAGGCAGCACCAGATGGAGGACCTAAGGAGGGGTCATCCCACAGGATGGAGTCTCATTTTATAGATGATGATGTGGTAACTAATTCTATTTGTTGCAGGGCATTTTCCTTTCCAATTATAAGTCTACATCCTTATGGGGATTGTGAGAGTTTGTTAATCAGAGTAGCGCAGCGGCCCTTTTCTAAGTCTAAGGTATGTGATGGTGAATTTGCTAATTACATATTGAGGATTATCACACTACTCTCTAGGAGAAACAAGGTGAATGTAGTCACAGATATTTTCCAGCCTAGTGTTTCTGACAGAAGAATTAGCAAATTTTTGAGATTAATATGGCATCCAGGTAGTTGGTATTGGGTATTAGGAGCGAATTGCTTGAGGACAAGCAATCTCCGGGAAGGGAGGACTGTAATGTCCCCAATTTTCTATTGAAATGATTTAATTAATTAATTAATTAAATTATTATGAAAATAAAATTGACTTCTTCTAGAAGTTTCTTTGGAAGGCTTTAAAAGAAGGGGAAAGCAAAGCATTTGCATAATCTAATATCTTCTTTTGCAAAAATTATTCTGAGAAGCTTGAATCGGTGATTCGGCTGGAATCTCTGAGGACGAAACCCTTCAGTAGATTGACGAAGAGTTGGACGAAAACCCAGCCCTTTTGTCTGAGGTGGATTCGAGACGGAATCCAGAGTGTGCATATTGGTCAGATCGGGAGCTTCAGAGGGCCATTCACTGAGGATACCAGGGTTCAACCTATGCAAAGGTCTCCAGGTATTTATCCTATGTTTTGATCCCAGGTTTATATATTTTATAGTCAGAGCAGGTGTGGTACGGATTCTGTACGGATAGACAGATCGGCACCAGGCCGTACCAGCAGATCCGGAAAAGGAAAGGGCACAGTTCGGCCGCAGGGTTTTACAGGGACCGGCACCGGCATATAGACCGACATCGGCCGATTATCTACCGACGCCAGCAATCAGGCAGTCAGACGCAGGCAGAGGTCGCCCTCAGACGACCGACGGCGGCAGGGTATCGACCGACGTCGGCATCCTCAGAGACCGACGTCGGCGACTGTGTTTTCTGGACACAGCAGGCCGAGAGCACGCAATCCCAGGTTTTTTATTTCCAGTTTGGTTGTTGTTATAATAATTGGGTTTTGAGACCAATCTATAATAATTTTATGACATTTGGGGCTATAGTATCAGCTACATTCAGTTTTATATCTTTGTCCAATTGATTGAATGCTGTAAGTAGTGGAAATCAATTTTATTTGCTTTCAATCCTAGTTTGGGATCTTTCAAGTAGCTTGTCTATATGTATAGATAGTTTCATGTTATACTAAATTTGAGAAGGTCTAATTGAATTATCTAACATACAAATTTGGTCTATAACAAGTACTATTTTTGGAGATGAAGCCCCATGTCAATTAATCCCTAAAGAACTTGTGGGGAGGCAATGAATTCTTACCTTCAAGCCAAATATATAAAAATAAATAAATGAAGATGGAAAGAATTTAGAGGTAAATTTTAAATCACCTAAGTCACTAATAATTTTATGAGAGCATTCATAACAATATTTTTGATAGTACTTAATACAAAATAATGATAAACTAAGCATTTTTGGTTACCCAAGTTCCCTAAAGGAGATGAGGGGAGAACATACACACTATAATTTATATTTGCCAAAATAAAAGAATATAATCTAAGTAATTGAAATTATCTAAAGAACAAACAATAATTAAAAAATATATTAAGAGATATAAATAAAATGGAGGTTATTTTTAATATCACCAACCTGAAATGTGTTTGAAGTTTGGCCTTTGTAAAAAGTTAAAATAACAAAATTAGAGTTGTTTTGTTCAAGTTTTTCAAAAATAAAAAAAATAATTGTGAAATGAGTGTTAGGATGAAATATTATTCATTCTTGCTTGATAAAACTTCCAAAAAAAATCTTTTTTAGAATTTTTATGGGATCAAAAGAGGAAAGGAAACCTACAAAATCAAACAAAAATAAACATAAAAAGAAGCAGTCAATATTTTTACCATAACTTCTAAAATATAAATTAATTTTTGATGAAATTTTGTGAATTTTTTCATATGTTAAATACACACATATCTAAAAATAGTAATATTAAAAAATTAAATATAAAAAACTTTATGAGCTCTATATAATATATTTTGTAGAAAACAAATAGAAAACAAAAGTGAAAGTCACTAATTTGATGATAAATGCTAAAATATAGATAGTTTTTTCATGAAAAATTTGGAGGATTTTAATATTAAACATACAAACATCCTTAAAAAAATTAATCTAAAAAAATTGATGATCAATTTGTGCATTTTTTCTTGGCAAAAAATAGGAATAAAAGACAATAATAAGAATTTATGGGATGGATGTGCTCATGAAGAGTTATCCCACTGGGTATGCCATTATGTAAAATAGGATTACAAAGAATATTATTATTATTTTTTTGGTGAATTTAATTTAAACCAAATAAATTTGATGCAAAATAAAAACTCTTGCCTAAGTACTTGGGTGAGCATAAATAACAAGAACACATTAAGACGTGGCTAAAATCATAAAATAAAAACTTCATTTGAACCTACTTGTAGTTCCAAATTTTATTGTTGAAGTATTTGGCTTGCTCGGCTTGTGGACAATGGAGTCTTAGCCAATTTTGCATGTGCATAATCTCTCCTTGTTTACTTTGGTGATTGGTTTGGCATGTATGTTTTTGCGAAGATCCTCATAATAATCTTGCATAATAAGTTTGGATTAAGAAGCTTTTTTAGGAATGGCCATGAAACTTGTATTAATAATTTTTATAAATTAGAAGAATGATTTGTGACCCTCCACCTCAAGATCAATATTTGTGGCCATAAATCATATCAATTATTACCATTTATATTAAGATCAATATCAATGGATGAAAATAAAAGGGCCATGTGAGAGACATGGGTCAAGAATGATTATGTCTCGCACCCAATTCTTAATATTTGTTGATATTTGTAGTGTCTTGACAACTTGGCATGATGTCACCATTTAAATTATTTGAGTTGAATTAATGAATTTCCAAAAATAGAAATTCATTAATTCTTTATGGATATTTTAACTCTCTATTTAATTAGATTTAATCATTTAAGTAATTATGATTATTTTTATTGTAATTTCTAAATTT
>JARHVA010000665.1:2777500-2800000 GCA_037957365.1 Torreya grandis | reverse complement strand
TGAAATTACTTATAGAAATCACCATAGTTCTTTCAAGTTGCACTATTTTTAGATTATTAGTCCCACAAGACTCTATTCAATAACATCTCCCAATTAAGCAAACATGGTTGCAAATATTATTTAATCTAACTGATTCTATTATTACCACTTCAAGATCTAGAATCATCAAGACAAGCCTATATACTTTAGGACTTGACCATTTCAGTTACCATGAAGGGCTCCACACATCTTAATGAATAGTTCATGGAATTCTCAAAACACATAAGATCATCATACAAGTCAAAATCAATGATCAAGGAGAGTTTCACAAAATCTTCCAACCCTCAACTCATATCTTTATCTTAGAGAGTGTTTTTCTCATGCTAGAGAAAAATAATTAGAAAACCTAGCAAAAATAATGTGTATAGTTAATACTATCGTTACTCCACATAGCTTTAGATAAGTATAACATGTCAATGCTATCATTGTTTCACGGAGCTCCTAACAAGTATGAAAATAAGTAGGAATGGTAAATATAAGTATACATAAATCATGAAATATTCATCCATATGGAATCTATGTCCATCGTATACATATGTATGGTCATACGACTGAATTTGATAAGTTTTGTCTACTAAATTTTAGATTCGACAAGTATGTATGTCGATCTAAATTAGTACCAATAATATGAGTTAATGTGAGGCTAAGTAGGATACTGCCCTATCATTTAGAACTCATGTTATCAATTCACCACTCTTCCCTTAGGTCTCCATGACCTAATGATCTTAAAATATGCACATTGTTTTCAAATAATCATAATTTTATGTTATGAAATCAATGAATCAAAGTTATATGCTAAATGATTCTAGAAATGAATCATATAATAAATTTGTAATTGTATCAAGCTACTACTATCCACACATAACTAGTATCATATTTCATAGCCTTAAATTATAGAGTTATATTCATAATTAAGAAAAATTAATGTTAAAATTAACATAACATACATAGGTCAAGAATCACACCATTCTTTCAACCTTCTAGGGAAATAAACAAAACAATATCCCTTACTTGCTTAGCTAGTACACAACAAGTTAAAAGTTTATTCCAACCTCTATATTGTCAAGATGTTTTGCACCTCCTATACCCTAATTACTTCCTATAAAAAGTATAAAATATCTGTTTAAAATAATATGCACTAATCAAAAGAGATTAGTATCAATTTATGCAAGGGTGAATAATATTATACTAATTATAATCAACTTATAATTCTTAGTATATAATTTAATATATAACAAGGTTTTCTACCTTACATGGTCTAAAAATCATAACTTATATAAAGTAGTGATTCTAAAGAGTCATAAGTTAAAATAAGAAATCTATCATCTTAAAAAATCCTATTTACTGTCCCAAAGTAAAAAAGAAAATACTGCAACTCAATGTTTTCCAAACACTACCTACTTACCCAATCTTGTAAGTACGGCATCCCAATCTAATTTCATAATTGGGAGAGATATATGCCATCATAAATATTTATCAATCCATCCAATATTAAAATTTCTCTCTCACTAAGAGTAGAAAACATTCTCCCACAAATTTTAAAGGAGTATAGTCAAACAACATTTAGAAACAATTTCCATTTAAAATAATACTAAATCAACATCATGCATATAAGACCCTTTCAATGGCATCATAATAATATCAAAAGAGAATAAGACTATAAAAAATAATTCACCTCTATGCTAACTCAAAGAGATGACACTTCTTCTTAAACCACATATCTTAAGAGTGAAAATTCCATAAAAAAACTACTATCATAATGGAATTATCAAGAAATGCAACAACACTCTACTAAGAGGGATTTTCACCACCCTAGGTGGTACTAAAATAAAAATTGTCTTATGATATTTTCCACTCCTAGGATTAGGAATAAAGACACAAAATTAAAACATATAAATTTAAATGAGAAAAATCTTGAGCTTATCAAACACTCATAAAACTCAATAACAAAAATGACTTGAAAATCAAGAAAGTCATACTCATACTTGAGGTGTTTGATTTTAAGTGATCAAAATATGATAGAAATATTTTGTTCATAACTCATGAATTATGCTATATACTCATCTACCCAAGCCTCAAATACAACCATCACCAATGTAACACTCGATAGCTGATCTCATAAATAACTCAAAGGGATACGGGTGTTCTCAAGGGTACACACTCAATGATCCACACATATTTTACGAATGTCATAAAAATCTAATCATGGTGCATCATGGTTCCATACTAAGACACCACAATTCTAAATTCTAGTGTAATACTTCATGACACTAACTTCACACTGTTGAAAAAATGACATGAAAATGTTAATGAAGTCATTAGGTCTTAGAGTTTGAACCATAGCTCTGATACCACATGTAACAACCCTACTAGGTTAGACAAACAAATATGTAATATTTAAAAAAAAATAAAGCACATATATATAAGTAGACTACATATTCGAGAGTATAATGAAGATCATAATAATACTCATGTCATAACAATAATTACACATTACATCTTATATAATAGATCTGTAATGTCATGACAATGTTTCATAAAGTAGATATAAAAAATAATGCAATAACTCAACCATGACTGACACAACTTTGTAATCAATACTATCAATAAATAATAATATGTAATTATAATTATTCAAGATAATACTCAATATTAATATTCAATATAACATAATGTACATAATTTAGATACCTGGCACCACAGAGCATGAGTTTTTGGGACTCTCAAGTGTCAACTCAATAGTAGTACTATTATGGGAAGGGAGAACATCATCCAAGAACTTTTACACCCAACCAAGGACCAATAATACCCCACACTATCTTATTAGGGAATGACCCTCCCTTCATGGATGAATAGATAGTGATGGCATAAAAATCTAGAGAGATTAACAAGTACCTGTGTGTTGTATGATTCTAAACTAAACATATAATGTATCATATAAATCTATTCTATTGTAATATATCACACTAACAAGTTAACCACACTTTTGAAATGTTAATGTCTCACTAAGCATGCATTGTCCCAAAACCTTACATATAATAAATGATAATGATCTAGATTAATCGATCTCATACAAACCACTTGATCGGACTACCTTAATCTAAAATTGAAATGTTAGTAAGCCAATGAAGTACATCTCACTCCTTACATTGAATTAACAATGTAGATTGATAAAATATTATTTAACCTCAAGATTCATCAACTTACATCTTACTACAAAATGTATCATACAATATGTTATACATAAGAGTAATAGTAGCATACATTAAGTTTGTCTAATATATGCATAAATATTTCATTATATTATATCCTATACTATAAATAATAATTAAAAATATACCACTGGGGTAAACATATAATTTAACTATATAATTCAACAATATAATTGATGTCTAGTTATCTACACTTTGTATCAACTTATATTACCACAATCTAGTGTTCTAATATTTAACTACTAATTTTTCCACAATCAATCATATGAAGTAGTCTAAGATATATGAAAACATAAGCGTGATATAAGTAACTATATATATAATAAAGTAAAATATCTTCCCATGGAACACAATAACATTCCAACACAATAGTTTATAAACTCTCAAGTCATGCATGCATACACAAGTCTTACCAACTATACATCTCACACTATCCACATCAATAATTAGTAGGTATACAATATACAGATTGATGTGAATTATGTATAAATATTGTCTTCGTACATTATACTTGTATACTATTGTACCTTATGATATCTCATACTATCATAGGTTATCAACTATATGACAATACACAATCCAAACTTATGATTATCAAGAACTCAATTGAATCATAATAACAAGCATACAATAGTAGTAAGGTATTATACCACCAAAGTATATTATGCATACAAACATTCTAAGGTATCTCAACTTAAAAACATGTATCATGATATATTATTTTTCGCTAAGTATAACTATATCTTTAACACACACATAGTATGTAATTCACACAAGTATTTCATATTGAATACATAGGACTAACTTTCATTCATATTACTAATAGTGAGTCAAAAACCCATTATCTTATTGACTCATTTGCTTCTAAGAGATTGTTCCAAAAATTATAGTTCCTTATTCCTATGAATATTAAAGACTTATTTTAATCATCTAATAAATTATAGGTAAAATACTAATATGCCAGTATTTTCACATCCTAATGTGCACTACATGTAAGTATTTCAATGCTATACAATTTGTAAACCATGGTTTAGTATTTTAATTGACACTTACCATGCATAGATATTAACTAATGTAGTAGTTATAAAATATGTGGAAACACACTTTTGGATATTGAATTTAGAGAAATTAAAACATTATATTTTTAAAATGCAAGTAGTTTAGTTTCAACATCAGTTTACACTAGGGGTTTATGAGCAATAATTTTCTAGACTAGTTTTAATCAATCTTTTAAATATTTCACCTGAGAATATTATTTAAAGAGATCTACCCCAGGTTTTAACTACACTAAAGGTCGTAAAACATATAACTTGATATATATTATGAACTTTATGTCATGGTTTTCCAATAAATAAGAGATATTAAAGCTCTTCAAGATTTAACTCCATAGAAGATAATTATGTTTGATCATTCAACTCAAAGTTAAATTCACTATACGTTAGACAATTAACAATTTAATTAATCAACTTTCAAATCTTAAGATAATTCATAACCAATCAATTCAGGGAATCCTAAGATTTATTTGAACCGTTTAGTTATAAGGAACCCACCTAAATTTATAAAATACATATTTATACATTTTTGAAGTCATATTATAACCAAACATGTGAAGCTCAAAATGTATATATTTTTCAAATATTATTCTTAAGTCATAACACATCTACTTCCATAAGGTTCTAGGATAAACTACTAAACAAGTTTACATCCATTTTCAATATGCGCTTTAATAATAATCAAAATTTTGTAACTTGTTAATAAATTAGATGTATAACTAGTATTCTCCACTATGATTTTTTAACTATGGTTTTTGAAAAAATTATGAAATATTTAAACATTGGTTTATGTTTTTAAACTATTTATAAATTTCCTTCATTTTCTACTCCATTAGATAAATAAATCATAATGTCCTCATGACGTTTAAATACATCCATTAGCATTAACTGATGCCTAGATAAAAGAAAACACGTTTATTTCTCATTTAATAAACTATGTTCATGGTTTGGACTTGGACCAAAATAAATAATAATATATTATCTAAAATAAATAATAAGTTATTTACCAAAATAGAGAACAACATATTTTTTTGAAATAAATAATAATATATTTTTAAAAATAGACAACAATATATATATTTTCGAAACATATAATAATATATTTTTTCCAAAATAAACAATAATATATTTTTTGAAATAGATAACAATATATATTTTTCTAAAACATATAACTATATATATTTTTAGGAGATAACTATGTATATTTACGGAAATAAACAATAATATACTAATTTTTTTTAATGCTCTACATATAGGGAAAAAGATTAAGACAAAAAATTGATGCCAGACTAGGTGAAAAGACCATAATAAAAAAGATGTCTAGGTAGAATTAAATAACTAGATAAATATTGAACCATTTATATGGCTAGCAAATAAAACATATCAACACCTATATAAACTAATAAACCTGCATAAATTATATGCTAGGTATATGGCTGCAATAAGATTATAATAAAACAAAAATATTATTTTGCCATTCATATGGTTGTACAAATACATATTGGGTGATGGCTTATAGTAGGGATGAATAAATAAATACTTATTAGACCTACTCAGCATGCAAAAAAAAAGATTTAAATAGTAAATTAATGCCAAGATAAACTAAAAGACCAAAAAGTATGGGATGCCATTATTATGGTTGGTAAATAATATATAATATGACCAGTTTAATTTTTTTAAAACTCAGTATGCAAGAAAAGAATGGCACCCAGGTAGAAAGAAAAATCTGCTCAGAGAATAGCCATATTTGAGGTTGGGTTAAACTAATAAAACTGGCATCTCATTTCAACAGTTAATAAAATAAAAGTAAAACACACACACACACACACGCACGCGCGCGCACACACACACACACAGAGAGAGAGAGAGAGAGAGAGAGAGAGAGAGAGAGAGAGAGAGAGAGAGAGAGAGAGAGAGAGAGAGAGAGAGAGAGAGAGAGAGAGAGAGAGAATCCATTCCTCAGCTGCTGGAAAGGAAGAAATAAGTGGCACCATACAGAAGAATAAAATCCAATTTTTTTTATAAAATGTAAACATCTGAGTATGGGGGGGGCGTGGGGGAGATACCTAGTTATTTCTAACAGAAATAAAATCATTTTTAGGATATATATATATATATATATATATATATATATATATATATATATATATATATATATATATATATATTTTATATATATATATATATATATATATATATATATATAAAGCAAGTTTTTTAAATAGCATGGGAAATAATAGTGTTTACAGAATTAATTATCTCGGTTATTTCTTAAAATCTATACACAACAAGCTAAATAGAATTGGGATTAACCATATACATTCATCACTCAATAATTTAAGACATCTCCAACCTTTTGGGTTTGCTGGCAAGCTATTTCTACTTCTTTACTGCATCGGTTCTTCCTAGACAAATTTCTCTTTTTTCAATCCCCTTCCTCTTCATGATATAAGGTGTAGAACGTTGATGTTGTTGTTGTTGTTTTTTAAAGTTTCCTCTTTTCTTTCTTTTATTTTATTCATGAAAAACTCATTCTTTTTCTATTTTTATGTTCTCTTTTTTTTAAAGAATGATTTATTTTGTTTTTATTTATTTATTTATTTTATTTTTAATTCCATGGCAAACATTATTTATTTAGTTTTAAAAGTAATATAAAATTTTAGACAAACATATTTGGTGACCAGAACTCAAATAATATTTTCCCCTTTATGCCCCATTTTAACATTAAAATATTTATTAGTAATTTAATAGAAAATTTTGAAAGCATAAATACTCCATATTTTAAATTTTGCCTTTACGTGTAATAATATTACAACATTTATCTATATTAGAAAATCACATAAAACCATATTTTAAGCATAATTAAACACATGATATATCAATTAAATATATTTCTACATGACTAACTATTGTGTGTGTGTAGGGTTCCACCAGTTCTCTATCAACATATGATGTCTCCATCTATAACATGCTCACTGATGATGATCTCCCTTTGACACAATCGAGGGATAGATTCTCATACATACACTTAAAAATGTGTAAGTCATTAGATCACATCTCATGATAATCATAAATCTATAATATAACTGAAATAATATATCAATATACTTTAAAAATGTAAATACATACATCATCTAGTTCAATATAGGCAATCATGTACTATCATCTAACTAAGTAACTTCCTATCATCCTGAAATATCATAAATCTCAAGCTTAGTCAGAAATATAACTAAATCTAAATTTGTTAACTACAGATATCCATAGATAATCCATCAAATTTATCTAGAAAAAAATTAGGATGTAACAAGGATGGACAATGATTTTTAATCTTAATTTACGTTGTTTGCAAGAAATCAGTTTGATGTCTATTTAGATAAAGAAGTAGCCAAAATAGATTGTCTACAGTATCGAGTCCATAAAAATCATGATGGGTTTTCTCTTTAGTTTTATCTAAAATATGATGCATTTTTAAAGAGAAATAAGTAACTATATTTAGTTGGTTGATGCAAATTCCATATCAAAAATTTAAAAACATATTTTACTAGATTGGTTGGTACAATGGACAATAAAATGAGTAAATATGATTGTATTTGGTTTGTTGGTAGAATTGTATTATATGAAAAATTGTATCAGGTTGGTAAATATGGTTATAGAAATAAATAAATTTATTGGGTTCACCAATATTATTGGAAAAATAGGAAGAGTTGTATCGGACTAGATGATACAATTGTTGGGATATGAAACACCGGAAGCACACAATTGATTACCAAATACAAGCAACTTAATATGCAGAATTAACCAAAATCAACAAGTAACTAGAATTCAGAATAACACATGATATGAGAGACAATACACAACTTGTATTAAAACTCTTTCAGAAGGAAATACAACAAAGAAGATTGCCATAGATCTTCTTCCTTACACACCTCTAGGGCTCCCACACCTCTAGGACATAAACAGTAAATCTTCCCTCAAAGCTCTCTCTCTTAGGTCCCAACACCCAACTCAAACACAGAGTTCGTGTTCACCTTACACCTATGCTCCACGCACACCACAAGTGCTCCACGCACTCCACAAGTACTCAACGTACTTCAAGTAGATCTCCCATGAACCTGCAACAACCTGCAATTCAACAGACCATACTAATGGAAGGGACTACCTTGCCTTCCTCTTAGCTCTCCATGTACTCCACGTACATACCAATGAGTACACACCATACTCCAAGTAGATCCTGCATGATCCTGCTCCATGTTGTGTTGCTATCCTATCTGATCTCCAACCTACAGATCAATCTGGTTCTGCACACCTATGAACCTTGACCTTGCACACACACACACACCTGCAGATCAATGATCTTACTTACCATGTAGATCTCCTATAGAAGCCATGCTTACCTGATGACCAAGATCATACATACCTGAAGAACCCTACTGATTCTCCAATCCAGCACCCACACCTGGTACTGTGGCACTAGGAGGAACGCACCATTGCTCTACCTCTCTCTGAAGGAGCTATTTGCTCTCTTACTCCCTAACACAAGTTTACAATAAAACCATGAGTCTATTATATAGATCTCATCCAAACAATAATTAGACATCTAATTACAATAATTAGATCCGCAGCTCTCAGTCTAAAAATGGCTCTCAACATGCAAACACTTGGTTCGTTAGCTAACTGCCCGTAACATCCATAGTCCGAACCACACAGGTGACCGACGTCAGTCCCTGTCTACCTGGGGGGTGCCGACATCGACTGACTACTGACCAACGTCAGTTGCCTTCTTGCCTTATCCTGCTGATGTCAATTGGCCTGATCGACGCTGGCGTCTGTGACACTCTGTAACTCTTCTGCAACCTCCTCCATGTCTGCATCAGTGAAGCTTTTAGCTCCACAACCTAACAATCTCCCACTTGGAGATAAATAGCTGCACTGTACTTGTACCTGTACTCCATCTAATTTGTTTCATAGTTTGTATCCCTCTTCAAGACCAATCCTGAAGACAACCCACCACACAACCTGTGGTGTACCTCCTGTCATCCGAGTACCCTGCCACATCCGAACCTACAAACCCATGTAGTGAAGTCCTAACCCTGCATAGCAAAACTTGCTACTGGTCCCTCTCAAATACCTGAGAACCCACTTCCCTGAATTGGCTCCTAACTCTGTGACAGCTCCCACTGCATGGGAAAACTCAGGTCTATACCAGACCTCATGTGATTTCGGACACTGTACCTATCCAGCGCTTAGTGTGCTCCAGCTCTGCATCCTGAACCTCACCAACACCTGATTCACATCAGCTCCCACTAGAGACAAAATCAACATGTGATCTCCATGTCTCCCATGCCAAAGAATTCCACTGCTCCAAACTCCTCATGACATGCCACTGAACTAATCTTACCCTTAGCTCAGCAAAACCCTATATGTACAAACCTACTAGCTAGCATACCATCCACATACAACAACAGAATGATGTTGCAATCACCATCCCCCTGGTAAGTCAAACCACAGTAGTTACCCTGACATTGACTGAAGCCATGCTTCGTCCTCCACCTGTCAAACCCAGTACCACTATCCTGCAGCTTCCTCAAGACCATATAACCTGGTCTTCCATCTCATGTGTCCGTTCACTCTATTCTTCAACTAAGGTATCCATTCATCTCTATGCTTTCGCACCGGCTGGCAACCCTAACAAAACTCCCGTTTGGTTCTGCATCATATCCCTGCCATGCTCCCACTTGTTTCCTAGATCCTTCCTGCTCTACAATCAGCAACGAGTATAAAGAAGAGGAACAACAAATTTGAGGGCCTACGTATGTCTTCAGTCCTCTGTATGGGTGTTTGAGACTCCTTGACAGCGTGCTGTCCACCCAAAATCCATTATAGTGACCGACCTCGATCACTACACAGTCTGCATCCGATCGACGTCAGTTCCCATGTGTCTGTCCCTGACTACCGACCCTACCGACGTCGGTGTCCCTATTGTCGATGTCGGTCCTCCTGTTGACATCAGTCTTACCTAGTGCCGACGTCGGTCCTCGTGACTGACATCGGTCCTTCTGACCGACGTCGGTCTTACCCTGCCCGACACTGTCAGCTTCGGTCTGCACATGACCGACATTGGCACCTGTCTGTTAGATGCCAGTTCCTCCTGACTGACACCGGTATTTGTGTTCACCTGTGAGTGATGACTTTTTACCCGTGAGCTCCTTTGAATCAAAACCCATGTCCAAACTGCTCTGCTCAGAAGTATCCAGCACCATCCACTGGTTTCTGTCCGCCATCTCCTCCAAGAACACCAAGGCTTTCCAGTTCTTAAGCCTGTCAAATATATCTATCTTCTGCTTAAGAACATGCACCTCCTTTTTGCTCATGTGACCAAGCCTATGAAGCCACGTCTCCACAACAGAAGAAGAATCAGTAATATAAACAAGTAGATAAAGAGTACCTATTTTCTTACCACCAACTAATTCAAGTGCACCCACTATGAGAGTTCTTGTGCATCTCTCATCACCCAATCTTTCTGAAGAAATTAGCCATATCTCCAAACCTGGGACCTGCATGACCTTCATCAACACCTGTGTGTTGGCCGCCTGCAATTTTAGCTTCACTTCCCCTTTGCCAATTCTTTGGCAAGGCTCACCAGCTCCTCTACCTGGGGCTGCATGGAAAGAGGCAACCGAATCTTTTATCCAAGATTCAACTTTATCCAAGAAACCTCCCAGAGCATCCTGTGCCACATAACCTGCAACATCTGCTTCTTCAGTTTCTTCATGCTGATCTTCCACAAACGAACAATATTCTTTTACCTGCTCTTTCTTTCCATGGGACCGTAAGTGACCATCTATGCTTTTCAACTCCTCCATTCTTAGCTTACTTTCATCTACCGTTGCTCTGCTCCCACTCAATCAGAAACCCCTAAGAGTGACCTATAACCAAACACAAAACCTGCTTCCTGCAACCTCAAGAACCTACAACCTAGGCTCTGATACCACTTGTTGGGATATGAAACACCGGAAGCACACAATTGATTACCAAATACAAGCAACTTAATATGCAGAATTAACCAGAATCAACAAGTAACTAGAATTCAGAATAACACATGATATGAGAGACAATACACAACTTGTATTAAAACTCTTTCAGAAGGAAATACAATAAAGAAGATTGCCACAGATCTTCTTCCTTACACACCTCTAGGGCTCCCACACCTCTAGGACATAAACAATAAATCTTCCCTCAAAGCTCTCTCTCTTAGGTCCCAACACCCAACTCAAACATAGAGTTGGTGTTCACCTTACACCTGTGCTCCATGCACACCACAAGTGCTCCACGCACTCCACAAGTGCTCCACACACTCCATAAGTGCTCAACATACTTCAAGTAGATCTCCCATGAACCTATAACAACCTGAAATTCAACAAACCATACTTATGGAAGGGACTACCTTGCCTTCCTCTTAGCTCTCCATGTACTCCACGTACATACCAATGAGTACACACCGTACTCCAAGTAGATCCTGCCTGATCCTGCTCTCTGTTATGTTGTTGTCCTATCTGATCTCCAACCTATAGATCAATCTGGTTCTACACACCTGTGAACCTTGACCTTGCACACACACACACACACACACCTGCAGATCAACGATCTTACTTACCATGTATATCTCCTATAGAAGCCATGCTCACCTGATGACCAAGATCATGCATACCTGAAGAACCCTGCTGATTCTCCAATCCAGCACCCACACCTGGTACTGTGGCACTAGGAGGAACGCACCATTGCTCTACCTCTCTCTGAAGGAGCTATTTGATCTCTTACTCCCTAGCACAAGTTTACAATACAACCATGAGTCTATTATATATATCTCATCCAAACAATAATTAGACATCTAATTACAATAATTAGATCCGTAGCTCTCAGTCTAAAAATGGCTCTCAACATGCAAACACTTGGTTCATTAGCTAACTGCCCGTAACATCCACATTCTGAACCACACAGGTGATTGACGTCGGTCCCTGTCTACCTAGGGGGTGCCGACGTCGGCCGACTACTGACCGACGTCAGTTGCCTTCTTGCCTTATCCTGCCGACGTCGGTTGGCCTGACCGACGCCGGCGTCTATGACACTCCGCAACTCTTCTGCAACCTCCTCCATGTCTGCATCAGTGAAGCTTTTAGCTCCACAACCTAACAACAATTGTAAACACAAGGAAATGTATTGGGTTGGCCAATACAATTTGGAAAAATGGATTCACAAAATTAGATGATGAAAGTGAAGATAACACTGATAAACAAGGAGGAAATTTTTGAAAAATTATCCAATCAAACATGGGATAATGTTCATGTATGGTTTACTAAAATGTATGTTCATTCTAGTATGACTAATAATAGTACTATTTCTCTCTAAATATTAGGATACACATAAAGTTAAAAACAATAAATCATGTGTATACTTGGAAAATAGAACAATAATGCTCACAATGGGCATAGAAATAGTAGAGTGTAATCTACACTCAATGCCAAGGGTATATGTTTCCAAGGTATATGCATAAGATATTGGGTATGGCTTTAGTTAGATCTCAAGATAAGTCAAATGATACAAAAATGCAAATAAAGGGAGTATAAATGATATAATAAGGACACCACATGAAATAAACTAAAGAGGAAGGGTAATCAAAATCTAAGATAATTGTAAATACTAAAACAAAAAAAGCTAATTTATGTAATGTTTAACCAATGGTGGTCTATGCAACCTAAGATGGTAAATATAAATCCTATAATACTTCTATCTATATTATCTTATTTATTATAAGGATAAAATACTAAATGAATAACATGCATCTATTCTGACAATAACAAAAAAAATTCAATTTACTAAGTAAAAGGGATAAATATACTTACATTTGGGGTGACTCGTCAGGGCATCAATCTCCCCCTAGCTCAATTGGCTATTTGTGAAAGATGTTGTATAATGAAGACCTAAATTGGAAAGGATAATAGTTAGATATCCTTAATTTGGGACTCCAAATACTAGGACATCTCCTCAGCATGATTTCTCATATTGAGCTTCAAAGACCTTCAAGAAAGACTATACCTCCAAGAATAAGACCTTGGTCTCTAACTCCTATTTTGACTATTTAGGAGTAAAAATGAGTGAAATTAGAGTATAATAGTTCAATTTTTTATTTTAAATGATAGTATGACTCTTATATATACAGATCTGATATTAAGAAAATAACCTTGAACTCTAAGCCGAGGGTATTCACTAGGCCATTGCAGTCAAATGGGATATCTAATAATTTTGTATTGTATATCCCTAAATAATTAAATAAAAAATACATGGAAAATACATAGAATATACTGATCAAGATGATACAATACAAGGATAAACATGCATGAAAAACATTGTATTGGCTAGGTGATTCAATAGGAATATAGGGTGGGCTACAAATTTGGATGGAAAGTACATGGAGAGATTATATAAAAGAGAATCATAGGAGGTCAGAATAATAGTAATGGATGTATCACAAAATACTATTCAAACATCTATCACAAAGTACCACAACCCAAGCCCACCTCTTTCTTGGTTCACTCATTAGGACATGCGCTTGCAAAGATTGATGCATCGATGAGTCCTAAATTAAAAAATGTAAATAAAGTGATAAAAATAAAAATAGCTAATGTATACATGGTCCACTTCATAATAATTAATCATATAGCGGAACACTTATAAAATGTGAACCATAAATATTTTATATCATTATCAAGGATAGCAAGATATTAACATAAAGCACTATCACCATTACATGAAATTATAACATGTCTTGAGAACTAATAAAAATATATATTTTTTTTTCCATTAGGAATATACATTTGAATATGAACACTATCAATTTGTACACTTAAACCAATGTGATATACATATGTTAAGAACATACCATGTAAATGTAAACATTTGAAAGCACTACATAATAGAATCATATTTAAGAACATTCTTATTCATAACAAGACATATATTACAAATAAAGATATATAATTTATACAATCAATGATTAAGGTTTGAAGTATATAGATTAAAAAAAACATTAAAGAGGGTCATAGAAGCTATTCACCCTAAGTGAATTCAAATATGGAGCAATATGGAGCAAAATCTAACCATAAAGATGTGTAAGAAAGTATGAGTTCACCAAACAAAATTGGGTAGTTTCGCATTATAATTTAATACATCCACTTATAAATATGTAGTTATACCTAATCATATATGTAAAATAAAAATCTCATACATAATTAATATTCCAATTCAAAATTAATCAGGAAAAAGATATGTTAAGAGAATTATCTTAATTTTTTAGAAACATAGAAACAATCACCACAGTTTGACAACTATTAGGGTTTTGTGGCAAGACAATGAGAACACAAAAAATGTGTGGTATCTTGAGCACCTCTATAGAACTATACACTCCACATTTTGGTTACAATGTCTATATAATCCTTGTTTCTTGAAGACAATGGAAAATTAGAGTCTGATTTGACAATTGCATGTCAAATTTAGGGCTTTCAAAACCTTGCTCCAAATTCAGAATAAGTTTTTTACTTATTATTAAAACACTAACAAGATAAATATTTGGATACTTATCAAACTCCTCAATGATACATAATATCAAATAAAAGATCCCATATGAAATGCATTTCAACCAAGCAATCAATGCACTATAAGTTTGTCACTATAATGATATTTAATGTTAAAATATTGTCTATTTTTTTCAAAAATACAATGGTGTAAATTAGTGATGTTCTTTAAAATTTATTTAGATTTTTTATACCTTATTTACATCCTTTCATTAATTCCATCATTCATTGATTTATGTAGTAAATGCATTATTGTTATTGAATTTAAGTTAAGACCATATTGATACAAAAGTCAATACAAAATGATCAAAATATAATAAAATAAGACCTACAACTTCTAAAAGAGCCTAGTGGGTGAAAAAGGCCCACACCCTCTAAATATGTGTTGTAAATTTTTAGGCCCCATAGACATATAATATACATTTATTTAAAAACCACTAAAAACAAAAGGGGACAAGGAAGAGAAAAGAAAACACAAAAATAGAATGGCAAAATCACACAAAAGATAATAATAATAATAATAATAATAATAATAATAATAATAATAATAATAATAATAATAATAATAATAATAATAATAATAATAATAATAACCACTTTACCTGATTAGGAGTTGATAATATATACTCCATTAGGTAATACATTTGTAGTGGAATGATAGATTCTGGGAATAGTAGAGGATGCCAGTGTGTTGAATCGATTCTCAAACACTGCATTTTATTTATAAAGACATGGACCAAGAATTAGAGGGTGTTAGTGTGTTGAATGGTAGATGAACAGGTGGATGGATAATTCTAGGCCCCTCCAGGCACTATGGGAAACATCTTCACCACACGGTTTGTTTTGTAGATAACTAAAATGGAATCCTTATTGGAAAAGACATAAATATTTCCATCAAATACATATTATTCTCCAAATTTGTAGTATTATTCTACGTTAAAAATGGAAGCTTATAGAAACCCTCAACCGGTCTGTTTAGCATGAACTCGTAGAAAAGAAGCCCTTCATCCCACAGTGATGATTCTATTATCCAGATCTGATTCGAAAAATACATTGATTTTTTTCAATCTTATCTTGTTGAGATTCATCCTAGTCACAATCAAAATTAGCATAGGTTATGACGTAATGTCACCTAGTTGTATACATTTGAGTTAGAAAAATATTAATCATATAAATTTATTTTAGAAAATGCTAAATATTAAAAATTTGATTGGTGTTCAACTAAAATCAATCAATTTGTAAATATTTAAGTTTACTTGTGCTAATTCTACTCATCTAACCTAAATGCCCATAACCAAAGTACGCATCAACAATGAAGGAGGCAAAAAAACATCATGGATCCATCATTTCAAGCAATGTTGTACTATATGGAGTGAGCCCAATAGTCATGTTTGATTTCAATGTCATTAGTATCATCTTTGCAATTCCCCTTATCTAGGTGGATTTGGGAAGGACCACGTTTCATAATATGGAACATGACAATGGTGTCTTTGTAGAAGGTGGTCATATACATCGCTCACATGCCCTCATTTCCAACCATGAGTTACCACGACCCAGGGCTTACACTCTTATCTCTCACATCACACAAATCCTAACAATAAAATGCACATGATAAATCCAATCATCATCACCACCACATGATTGATTTTAAATCCTTCTTTTTATTTGATGGGAGTAAAATTTTTATGCTCTCTTACTTTATTATGAAATGGACTTCTTTTCAAGGGGCTTAAATTTGATGGTCTGACTTGAATTTTCAATTTTTTAAAAATTACAATTGGAATAAGTTTGTATGGACCTAGAGAAACTTCAGAATTAAGTTTTAATTCTTGAAAAATCATAAAATACATAAAAATATATATTTATCAAGACTATTGCACATAAAACCCTCTAAACAATGCAATTTCAAAACATGCCTTCTAGATATAACCACATATATACAAAATCAAACTAGTAAATCATCAAACATGGATCAATAACACCTGTAGAAACATGAAAAAGATTATGTAAACCTTATTTTATTCATTCATTTCTTTCAATCATCTATAACCCTTTCTAAACTAACCTACAAGCCACTCCAACTTCACCTTCTCTAACCTATTAATTCCTCATCAATCTCCTTATTTTCACATATGAAAGGTTTTATAAGATTTTAAATTGATACTTTTGAACCCGATCTTTCCTCAACTAATTCAAAATTATAGGTTTTTTTATAAGAAAGAAGACCTAAGTCTTCTCAACAATCTTTTCAACATAAAATATGTTTTTGTCTTCCTTCCTTAACATAGAATCTTCCTTTCCAGATAGTCATGAGGTGGTCTTCCGTATTTACATAGGACTAAAATACTTATAAATCATTCTATTGACCTCATGTGGTAATTATATAAGGCTTCATGCCCTTTAAGACTAGTCATAAGGCTTGTAGGCTTTCTTGTACATTTCAAATATGAGGTTTTGGTGGAAAAACCACTATAAGTTTCCATATGATATTATGATGACTTGGACACCCTTACATGATTACATCAAGTCATATTATACTCCTTAATACTTATCAATACCTATTATAATATTAAATAAGGCATGTCATGACTCTAGACGTACTTAACTTGACTCACTGACTCACATTTACCATTATGTAAAAACTTCACATGTGTTAACTAATGCTCTGGTATCAGACTCCTGGGCTCAAAATTGTATGAGCTCTTACTCATGAGCTTCTTGAGGTTTCCCTTCATTACTAAAATTAATCTTTTCTTTGTCTTCTCTAATTATCTTCTCATATATGCAGACATGTTCCTTAGATTCACATTTGTACCTTATCTTCTTAGTTATCTTCTCTATCCACACTATGCCTTATTATTATTTTATCTTTTCCTCAATATTTATCTTTAAATATTTACCCTCTTGAATGAGGATATTAGTTTGTACCTTCTTGACTTGAATTTTTACTAGAGCTCTCTTTTCTATACACTTCACCTCCTTATTTACTATACCCCCACATACATCATACAAGGATTTATGAGATGTAAAATATTGAGACCTTGAGGTATCGTCATTCTCTTTTGACCTCCATAATTGTTGATCATGTATGCAATATACATTGTTAAATATAATTTCTCTTCCTTGAGAAATTATTTTTTCATATTAATTATTCATCTGCTCAACTATTGTTTTTGGACAGATTTTTTCCTCTTCATCATTGTTTATGGCATGCTCTAAAACTACCATAACTTCTTCCAATTTCTCCAAGTTATTATAAACAAACTCCTTGTTTTATTTCTCTCTTAGTAACCCTCCCTCACTTAAAATTTTTTGTTCAATGTTCTATATCTCTTTCAAGAGATCTTCTCAATTAGCAATTGACATAATCTCATTCAAATAATCTACATCATTACTAATCAAAGGAAAAAATTTATCTTATATCTTCTTTATTATTTTATGCAATACAAATTATGAATTATGATCTTCATACCTTTTTTATTACTTGTTTTCTTTTACTCATATCCTATTGATTGATTGTCTTCCATTGTCTTCATCTATAGTAATTTATTTATCCTTGTAAATGAATATTAATTCTTGCTCATTCATTTGGATGCACAACTAATTTTCTTGATTCTCTTCAAATTTCAAGGCCCTATAATGAGTCTTTTCTTCATTTTGTTTTGAACTAAGCACTATTACCTAAAGTGTTTCCCCTTCTTGGTCCATGAGCTTACTTATTAGATCAATATATTCATTCTCCTTAACAACTTGTTTATCTGTATTCAAATCATCAAAAATAATGTTAGATAAAATATTTTGAGTCCACATAGCCTCTTGAGTGGTTGCTTTCTATTGTTCTTCTTCCACATCTGATCCTCCCAACATCTCACCCTCTTCATGATGACAAATGAAGATGTCCGTCTCATCTTATCTTTGATTTTCAAACTACAAATTCTCCTCAAGTCACTTACACTACAACTTTATCTATCTCCTTAAAGAAGCTTTCACTCTTTGCTTTTGTCTTCTCTCCACTATCAAATTGATTGGCCATTTTATTTTTCTCAACTTCCATCCATGCCATGGATTATTCATATTCTCCACCATGAACTCCATCGATGTCATCCTTTTCTTTATCTCATTCATTTCACTTTATAATATATATATATATATATATATATATATATATATATATATATATATATATATATATATATATATATTTTCATCTTTCTCTTATTCTCTTTTTATTTATCTGATTCTTGCTTCTTGGTAGTCCCTTTATCATTTTATTCGCCATTTATAGCAAATCTTTTTGACCTTTCTCCATCTCTTTTCTCACCCAAGTTTGTTTCACCTTGGTCTTTTGACAACTTATCCAAGCTCTCTCACCTTGGATCTACCTCAAGAGTAATCATTGTACTCCTTCCTTGAGCTTCACTGAGCTCGTTCTCTCTCTTTTCAAACATCAATGGTTTTGAATACTCAAACCTTCTTTTTCAAGTGCCTAGAACTTATCAGTGCAATAAACACTTTAACAAAAGTTATTATCTTCTCAAGAGCTTATACTAAATCTTTGATACTAAAATAATGAAAAAAACACTATTGTTTCCATGCTAGGATCACTTAATTTAATTTAATTTATTAATATATATTGAGGTCACCCATCTACTCTTTTCTGTATTCTAAAAATGGCCAATTTTGATTAAACAATCTTTGTTGGGTATATTTCTTAGCTAGCTTAATTATTCCTGATTATAATAGATAAGTCTACAAACACTCTTCATGTAGGTATTGAATCAAGAATTTTACAATAAATTGAACCAATTTTTTTAATTTAGATATAATATAATCAATTCCACATTATCTAACTTACAAAATTGCAACTTTGCTCTTGAATTGATTCATAAATTACAATTGTTTAAAAACTATCTCAATAGACCAATAAGCTTAGAAGGCCTATTAGGAGGGTTTATATCTTTAAATTGAACTAACCCCAATTATATAGATCTATGATGATTTTTTAAATCATATGTAATTTTCTAAAAACTAATTATCAAGTTTTGTGACCTTAATAAGTTTTTAACTCACCCACTAAACAAAATAGTCTTCTTAAACCACACTTTTAGGCTAATATACAAATTATGTTTTGGATATACGTTATTTCATAATGATATAACAAGTATAAATACTTATTTTAATATGTACACACGTCCTCATACACATTAATTCAAATTTCATTGATTCTGACTCAAAATCATGAGAGATATTCAACTTGTAGTGTTTCTAAAACCCTGGCTTTTCTTGTTTTCATAGGTCTGATAAACTCAATTAGAAATAACTCACACATGAGAAGATTTATTATTTAAAAAGTTTTTAAATAATTTCATAACAACTTAACACACATACATATAAAATTTCATCTCATTTGGCTAGTTAAAACTCATGTTATGGATTTTTATCTATTGAAACCCTAGATAGGGTCAGAAAGAGATCGAAAACACTATAAAATCTCTAATTTTCACAATTTTTCTTGTTTTTAAAAATTTAAAATTTTAATATGTATTTATGGACCTATGGAAACTTTAAAATCAAGTTTGAGCTCTTGAAAATACTATAATGCATGAAAATGAAGATTTATTAGGACTATTGCACATAAAACCCTCTAAACAATGCAATTTCAATACACTGCTATATATAACCACATATATGAAAAATAAAACCATTAAATCATCAAATATGGATCAATTAAAATTTATTAAACATTAAAAATATTATGGAGCCCTTATTTTATTTATTCATTTCTTGCAATCATCTACAACCCTTGCAAAACTAACCTACAAGCCACTCCAACTTCACCTTCTCTAACCTATTAATTGCTCATCGATATCCTTATTTTCACATATGAAATGTTTTGAAATATTATTATTGATAGGTTTTAACCATATATTTCCTCAACTAATCCATATTTATAGGTTTTTTGATAAGAAATAAGGCCTAAGTCTTCTCAACAATCTTTTCAACATAAAATATGTTTTTGTCTTCCTTCCTCAACATAGAATCTTCCTTTACAGATAGTGATGAGGTCGTATTCCATATTTACATAGGATTAAAATACTTATATGTCATGTTATTGACCTCCTATGGTAATTATACAAGAATCCATGCCCTTTAATACTAGTCATAAGGCTTGTAGGTTTTCCTTTACATTTGAAATATGAGGTTTTCATGGGAAAACCACTAAAAGTGTCCATATGAGATTTTGATAACTTGGAAACCCTTAAATAATTAAATAAATTAATATTATACTCCTTAACACCTATCAATACCTATTATAACATGAAATGAGGCATGCCATGACTCTAGACCTACTTAACTTGACTCATTGACTCACATTGACCATTATGTACAAAATTTACAATTGTTAACTAATGCTCCTACATCAAGATTGTAAGTGGAATAGGTAAATCCACTATATGATATTATAGGAGTTATTAAACCAATGTTATTTCTAGTAATAAAATGGATCAAGGGTTCATTTTGAAGATGTTCACTAACCTTTTATAAAGAAAAGCTTGTAGAATGAGGTTTCCAAGATAATATTCAGGGAGAGGGGGTGCGGTTGTAATCATGATTAGGTATCCCCCACTAAATATGTTGAGGTTTATATTTCATTTTCATAAGTTGGTTATTAAATTATAATTTTTGAGCATCATTAGAAGCTTGAAAAGTAGCCATGTGTATCACTACTTGCAAGATGACTTGATTAGTGTGAATTTTGATTAGAAGTACAGGATTGAGTGGTTGCTTGAGATGTTCTAGATGCAAAATTGATGTTAGTGTTGATATGATCACTTTGCAGATGCCAACTAAAATAAATTCCTATCATTATAGTATCTATACAAATCATGGTGGGTGAGGAAGAAAAGAGAGAAGTTGAAAATTAAATTTCCTCAAGTATGTGGGAAAACTACAATTAGTGGAAGGTGTAAATTCTACATAGCATTTCATCATCATGTGAAAGAAAACTACATGGTCCTTGCCCCTATTTTAGGGATGGTCCTGGAGAATGATGTTTATTTCATGTATATATTCTATGTCACATTCCTCATCATACTTATATTAATGGTCTTTAAGTAGTTCAAACCTCCTAATTTTTTATTAAGATTTTTAGATGGCTCATAGATTTTTGATATAGTGGAAGAAACATTACAATCGTTAGCAAGGTGATTTTGAGAAAGAAAAAAAATTAAAAGACATGGATTTTGAAGTATAATTATTTTTAGTTTATTCCATATAACATTGGTATTTTTGGTCATATGAATCCATGAAAATCATGATGGGTTTTGCCTTCAATTTGATCTAGAATATGATGCATTTAGAAAGAGAAATAAGTAACTGTATTGAGTTGGTTGATCCAATTTTTAAATATTAAAACTAAAAACATATTTTACTAGATTAGATGATAAAATGGATAATAAAATGAGGAAATATGATTGTATTTGGTTGGTTGGTACATTTGGATTATATGATAAATTATATCAAGTTGGTTAATATAGTGATAAAAATAAATAAATGTATTTGGTTTGC